>JAOTQJ010174809.1:0-24410 GCA_025642045.1 Solanum sejunctum | reverse complement strand
GTATTGTATAGCTAGTCAACCCGGGGCTTGCCCCGACCCTAATTTGATACTATTCCTTATCTATAGGCTTTGCAGACTATGTAAATTACAGTGTGATCATGTCTTGTAATTTAGACAACATGGCTCCAACAGCCTAATCATATGTATTTTTTTGGCTTGTTATTACTGTTTACTTTCTTGAAAGCAGGTTGAATGTAGAAATCCCTTACAATACAAATAGAGAGTACATTGATACAGGTTGGTTCTCCCGAGTCTTATCTTCAAGGATGCCAGTTTGCCTCAAAGGGACTTGGGGCGTGACACAGTCATAGTCAAAAACATGCAATAAAAGAAAGAGAGTCTTTACATAACATAAGATTAAAAGATATCATCCTCTGAGTTGAGGACTCACCAAACTTGCTTCAAAGATAGTACTAGCCATGTTGAGTGGGAAGATGATCAAGTTGGAACTCTGGTTCCTATATGGTAATATTATGTATGCATAGAGTAAGTGTTAGCACATTTGAATGTACTAAGTATGTAGGATGCAATGCAAGAAGAGATAGACAACTTAATCAAAATGCATAAACATAAGCAAGAGATAGTATATTACGCATAGGAAGGCTTAGGCCCAAGACCCCAAAGCCTTAAGCCATAGATCCCGAATTTTTGAAGAGATATTTAATTAATTAAAGTATTTAGTACTTTTTTCATGCATTGCCTTGAGTTAGAAGATGATTATTTTTGCAATAACTTAAACAAGAATTTGAGCATGAGTTGAGCAAGAATTCTTTACATTATATTTTGAGCAATTTTCTCAGCTTTCACAAGTCAAAATTTTAACTGATTACCTCACCATGGTGATTTTATTTCTCTTGTTTTGTGTTTCAACAATACATTGCATATCCAGTTCAGTTTCACAGAATGAAACAACTAGAATAGCTGCCTACATATTGCACCCACAAGAAAAACAACTAGAACAACTACCTACATATTTCATATTGCACACACAGTAAATTTTGATGAACAAAACCTTAGTGTCAATAAAATGCCATTTGTCCTGAAACAAGTGGAGAACTGATGAAGGTAAATTCATTAAGTGAAAAAGTTATAAAACAGTTGCTTGAAGCCCCAAAGTTACTCCTTAAATATTCTTTTTGTAACTCAAATTCTTTATTTTTACATTACCTCTCTCTCTTTCTAATTTGAAATCTATATTCACTTTGACGTTCATCTCCAGACATAATTCTAACTTCCAAAGAATTTTTTTCAATTTAACTTCAATCAGATATTGCATTCAAACAGTTAAATATACACTATTTTTCATTTTTTTTCAGGCTCTGACTTTTATGTGACCATGTAGCTTTAGTCAGCAATCTCATTAAACCACTCCCTACGTATCCTTATCTGGTGCTAATTCTATTTTTCTCAAAACAGCTAGTATTTCTTGCTAAATAACAATGAGAATGCTTGATCAAGCGTTCAGTCACTCAATGAAAAAAAACTAGGAAAATTAAAGGATCAATCATCTTTGAAGAAAATTGTATTGAGGTAACAAAATAAGTTACAGATTAGATTCATCTACTCCTCAATCACAAAGTTTACTTCATAAGAGAATTCCTAAAGAGAAGAGAAGTTAATAACATATAATCATGATACAACAACGTACCCATATAGTTTCATAAGAGGGTCAGGGGAGAGTGGGATATATCCAGACATTACCCAACTTTTGTGTGGTAAAAATGTTGTTTTTGAAAGGACCTCAACTTAAGCAAGATGGTTTTCAATGTCGCAACAGATGTTTAGCTCAAGTTCATTCGCTACATTCATTGGCATTCACTTTTACTGAACTAGCATTAATTAACTAGTTATGCAGTTTGAACAAGACTGATGCAACTCTATAGGATCTCTAATCCTAGTTGTAATATAATCTAGAGTCCTTGCCTCATGTTTCCTTTCAAGGGGGACTCCTATTATTTCGCAATTGGATATTGGTCCCTATTGATGCAAAACCTTGCACATTATTATCGGAAGAATTTCACTCTTCTAAGGTTGGTGGTCATTCTGGTTTCATCTAATTTTCATTGGGATGGTATGCGTGCAGATGTGAAAAATTTATTTTGGAATACCATACTTGTCAATAAATGAAGGATTCAAATTCGGAATGCCATTTTTTAGGATATTTTTGTGGATTTTATCAAAGGTCTTCCACACCCTCCCATGGGGCAATGCTATTTGGGTATTTGTGGACCAACTATTCAAATACAATTACTTTGTTGCCTTGCCTCACAATTTTACTAGGCAAAAGATTGTTGAGGTCTTTGTTAAGGTGTTTATTTGACTTCATGGTTCTCTTGTTACTGTTACGTCTGATCGGGACCCATTGTTTCTCTCAGAATTTTGGAGCGAACTTCATAAACTCTAGGGTACAGAACATTCCATGAGTTAGGTCTATCATCCCCAATTTGATGGTTATACTGAGGTACTAAACAAATGTTTATAGATGTATCTCCGTTGTTTTGAGACTGAAATGCCTTCTACTTCGTTTACTCTGTTACCATGGGCTGCATTTTGGTGTAATACAATATGCCCACACAACTCTAAGATGACGGCTTTTAAGATAGTTTATGGCCACCCTCCAGCTACTATGGTGAGGTATCTTAAGTATGGGACTTCTATCTCTGTCATTGCATCCTCTTTATGTCAATGTGATGACCCAACCATTGGTGATAGTGTATATGTACGACTATAACCCTGTTGTCAATTATCTTTGTGCTTGTAGTGTCACTGAAAGCTTAGTATGATATTTTGGCCTGGTTAACTACAGTATAGACTTAACAAGTTGCCATGGTTAGAAGTTCATTATAGGTAGTTAGAGTAATTAGTTATCAGTTATTACATATTGACAATTCTGTTAACTAAATTCTTTAAATAGACAATGTACAATAAGTGATCATTTTGATCAACTCAATGTAGCAATCTTCTTTGCTGTAGTACATTCTTATTCTTCCTCCTAGTAGTTCTCTTCTTCTTCTTAATCTATAAGCTCCATTAATAGACTCATCATGGTATCAGAGTCTGGTTCCTTTCTAAGGATAGATAGATCTAGTGTAGTTGAGTATTCAAGTTCTTAGGTTCAATTACAGAGATAGTTGAATCGAGAGTAAAGATTCAGATTAGACATTGAAGTCCAAGCTAGAAAATGGCAGACACAGCTTGAATTAACTCTAGGCCACTTGAAGGTTACAATCGCTGCTAAAATACTACACGAATAATGACTCATATAGCTCTGGTAATAGATCATAATCATCCGTATATTTTCATCCAAATGATATTCCAGGTAGTTGCCTAATCTGTCTTCAGCTTATAACTCTAAGAACTATACAATCTAGAGTAGATCTATGCATATAGTTCTTCTTATAAAGAGTAAACTACGTTTTGTTGATGGCAAGTTTTTGAAATCTGGCATTGCACCTAAGTTGTTTGATATTTGGGAGAAATGCAATGTTGTTGTTTTGTCTTAGATAATGAATGTTGTTTGACCTGGTTTTCTTAGTAGTGTAGTGTACGGTGGTGTTGCTCATGATGTTTGGTGTGATTTGAAAGAGAGGTTTGATAAAATCAATAGTGCACACTTGTTCCAACTTCACAAGGAGATACATAGCCTTACTCAAGGAACCATGATAGTCACAGACTGTTATACTACTCCTAAGGTATTGTGGAATGAATTTGATGTAATCATGCCCTGTCCAGGTTACTCTTGCACAGAATCTAAGAAATTCAAGGAGCATTGTCAGCATCAGAGATTACTGGAGATTTTAATAGGATTAAATGAATCATTTTCAGTACTAAGAGGTCAAGTTCTGATGCAAACACCACTAGAGGATCATGAGAGCCAATGAAATTTAGCTCAAACTGATCATAATAGTCGATTATCCAAGCTTGTGGAAAGTGCTGCCTTGTTCAGTCTAAAAGGAGGTAGGCTTATAATCCAAGAAACAATAATTTTGGGCATCAACCAGGAGGTGATGGTAATCCCAATAGAGGACAACATCAAGGTCAAAATAGGCCTCAAAAGAATCAGAAACCTCTCATTATCTGTGAAGTGTACGGGGTATAGAGGACACACTACAGAGCTATGCTTCAAAGTCAAAGGCTATCCTCCTAGTTGGAAGTCAACGAATAAGGGTGAAACCTCAAGCTCTTTTGCAGATCAAGTTGATACAACTATAAGAACTACCTCAAATGTGACACCTAGAGCTTGTTTCACATAGGAACAATATCATCAGATTCTACAGTTACTAGACAAATGAAGTGAAAGTGGAGAACACTCAACTAAAGCAGTTGCTACAAGTAGTATTCTATCTGCCTTGGTTTCAAAATATGTGAAGAAAGTGTAAATCATTGATGTTGGGGCCACTAACCAGATGTTATCCAAACTAGACATACTAGAAAATGTCAAAACAATACCAAAATCTGAAATAATATAGGTTTCATTTACATGCTGGTGGTGTGGCATCAATATCACGCACTTGTAGTACTAAAATTATAGGCGGACAAAATATTGAAAATGTTATATTTGTCCCTGAATTCAAGTGTAACCTCCTTTCTATTTCACAACTCATCAAAGAACAATGCATAATTTAATTCCTTAATAACTTTTACCTTTTCCAGTATCTCTACAGTGGACAAGTCAAGAGGATTGGTAGAGAAGATCTAGGCCTCTGCATACTCAAGGAAAACCTGAACTCTTTCTTTCCAAACAACTCAGCAAGAAGTAGTACACACTCAACAACTTGTTATGAGTCTATATCTCTGTGGCTTAGAAGACTAGGCCATGCATCCATAGATATTATAAAAGGGTCTTTCAATCTTGATTTTCAAGATAATGAGGCTTTAATACCTTGTACTGTCTGTCCCTTAGCCAAACAAACTAAACTCCCCTTTCCTACAAGTACCCATTCCTCTAAGTAGAGGTGGAAATTGGGCGGGTTGGATTAAATTTGAATGGATTAAAATGGGTCAAAATACCAAATGGGTCATGATCCAACCCAATCCATTTTTTCATGGGTCAAAATGGGTTGGGTCAAAAAGGGGTGAGTAGCGGGTTATAGAGTAGGTCAAGACCCAACCCGGTCTAACCTTTACAAAGTTTTACTTATTTTATTTGTTCTTTTTTAATATATTATTACTTAATTCAATTATATTTTTCTTTATTATGGCTATATAAAACATATCAAATTGAAAAAAAGTGTTTTGAAAATATTTTAACAAAATCTCTCTAGAGTTAATTTGGATTGCATATCAACCCAATTTTAAATATGTTGAAAAGGATTGGGTTGAAATGAGTTGAGCTACTAATTGGGTGGTTTAAAACTTCAATGGGTTGGATCGGGTAGGACAGGTTGGGCTTAATTAGTACATTGTGATATTTGAGGACCATATAGAGTTCCTACTCATAGTAAATGAAGTATTTGTTGATTCTTGTAGATGACTTCTCTAGATTTACCTGGATCATTCTTATGTCCTCTAAAACTGATACAACTTTGCTAGTAAGAAATTTCCTTGTTCAAATTCAAAACATGTTCTCAACAAAAGTTAAAACTTTGAGAACTAATAATGGTAGTGAGTTTTTCAATCATGAATTCCAGTTTATTTTAGATACTCACATCCTTCTTCACTATCTCACATCAAAGCCTTTGGCTATCTGTGTTATGCTGCTTGTCCAAATATAATAGACAAATTCTCACCTAGAGCCATCCCAGCAGTTATGATGGGATACTTTCTTTCTGAAAATATTATATTCTCTATGAGCTACACTCCAAATCTCTCTTTGTTAATAGAATTGTAGTGTTCAAAGAAGATCTATTTGCTTTTAAAGATCTCAAAACTTCAACTGATCCTATTTTTCATGTCTTAACTCTAGCATGTCCAGACTATCATTCTACTGATACTTGTACAGTACCTCCATTCCTCTAAATGAACACTTTTCCCAAACTACTTCATTTGAACCTCCAACTACTCCACTATCTCAACCACAAGAACCAATACATACCTACCGCACCAATCCACTTACTGATGTTCCACCACCAGTGCCTCTCAGAAAGTCCTACAGGCAAAGCAAACCACCCTTATGGATTCATGACTTTGTTACATAGTCTAAAAGCCATATTTGTAACTTTCCCTTATCCAACTACATGTCTTATAACCAGTTGAATCCATAACATCTTTATGCCTTATCATCCCATTAAACTATCTCTGAACCTTCCTCTTACAAGGAGGCTGCACTTGATCCTCGGTGGGTTCATGCGATGCAATTAGAAATTGTAGCTCTAAAAGTTAATGACACCTAGAGTGTAATTGACTTCGCTCCTAGAAAGAAACCATTCGGTTGCAAATGGGTGTATAAGGTGAAGTACAAGTCTACTAAAGAGATTGAAAGACTTAAGGCTAGGCTAGTAGCTAAAGGTTTCAGCCAACAAGAGGGCCTGAATTATGGTAAGACCTTTAGACCTGTTGCTAAAATGGTTACCGTTAGATCAGTTGTGGCTCTAGCTGCTTCTAAAGGTTGGTGCATCAATCAAATAGATGTCCATAATGCCTTTCTTAATGGCGATATCCTTATGAGACATATATGTCTATTCCAGTTGGGTTTGCTAGGCAGGAGGGTTATGGTAACGTCTGCAAACTCCATAAATAATTTTATGACTCAAACAAGATCCAAGATAGTGGAACCTAAAGTTAACAAAATCCTTGATCAAATTGTGATTTAAGCAAATCCACTATGACTACTCATTGTTCACCAGACATACGGAGAGTAACATCCTCATTGTCTTGGTCTATGTTAATGATCTTCTAATTATTGAAAACAATCAAAGCTTTATAGGTGATACTAGAAGGAATCTTTAAAAACAGTTCAAGATAAAAGATCTAGGGGAGCTTAAGTTTTTCTTGGGAATAGATGTTGCCAAATCAAGTAAAGGCATACAAATGTCTCAGAGGAAATATGATCTAGAGTTGATTGCTGAATGTGGTATAGGGGGAGATAAACCTTCTAGTGCTCCAGTAGAACAAAATCAAATTCTATGATGAAGCAGTATCTCAAGAAAAAGAACCTTAAGATCAGATATTACAGGATCCTGAAAGGTATCATAGACTAGTAGGAAGACTATTATGCCTTACAATGACTAGACCTGATCTAGCCTTTGTTGTTCAAGTGTTGAGCCAACATATGTATTTTGCTAAGGAATCTCACACAGAAGATGTACCCAGAGTGGTAAGATACATTAAAGAAGCCCCTGGACTTAGTCTACTAATGACAGTTGAAGAGACTAGTTAGCTAACTGTCTATTGTGATTTAGATTGGGGAGCTTGTCTTGAAACAAGAAGGTCTATCACTGGGTACATAGTTATGTTTGGCGGATCACTAAACTTATGAAAGTCAAAGAAGCAATAAACACTGTCCATAGGTTCAGCTAAAGCTAAAGTTAGAAGCATAGAAAACTGCGTTGCTGAAGTCACTTGACTAGTAGGTTTGTTCAAAGAACTAGGTGTTCAAATTGAGTTACCAGTTAAGATGCATTGTAATAGCAAAGAAACAATTTAGATTGCTACAAATCTCATATTCCACGAGAGAACTAAAAATATTGACATAAATTGTCATTTTGTAACAGAAAGAATTTGTCAAGGGATGATCAAGACTGAGTTCACTCACTCAAAAGATCAACTAGATGATATACTAACTAAGGCACTGGGTCAAGCACAAATCATCAGCTACTGAACAAAATTCGAGTCCTAAACCTATTTAAACATGAGCTCAAGAGGCTGCATTAACTATACTACAGAGTTGACGAGCTACCATTGTTAGAATTTGTTATAGGTAGTTAGAGGACTTAGATATCAGTTAGTTACGCATTGAGCATTTTGTTAACTAAAGTCTATAAATAGACAATGTACAATAAGTTATCATTTTGATAAACTCAATGAAACAGTTCCTCTTACCTCTAATGCATTATTCCTCTTCTTCCTAGTTATTCTCTTCTTGTTTTGAATCTATAAGCTCCATTAATGGAGTCAGCAGGCCCATCTTCCAAAATCCATCTTTTATTTCACATCCCCGTTCTTTGTAAATGTTTCGGCTCTCCTTATCATCAGATTACGCCAATTGAGCTTTTGGAAAAGTCATCTTCTTTGGTTCTTCTCCCTAAAGATGTCATCCAGACAAGGTCTATTTTGAGGGGTGGTCCCCAAGTTCATCAAAGCTTTATCTTATGGAGGGGTCTTTTATCAACAGATACTTCTTAGGAGGATTCTCATGCATTGCTGCAATGATTTCTAGATTAGAACCTTTGGGACAAGTGCATGTCCATGGGAAGTGGCACTGTAACAAACATAGAACATAAGTCAGAGTCACCTAGGCGTAGTACCAAGGATAAGAAATGGCCCAAGCACCTGGACCAATATATGGTCCCAAATTCCAATGAAAAAAAGCTATTAGAAAAAGGACCAAAAGCGCCCTCGCTCCAAAAGGCATAAATAAACTAATAACCAACTAGACTAGACTATTGAAGAACATACATTTTATTTTTCTTAGTCATTTTGTTTTTATCCGGAACCTCCCTTTTCTTCTTAATCCTTTGTTTTACTTTGTAGTTTATTGCTTTTCCTAAAAGTATTAGAGATATTCCATTGTAATTTTCCAACTTTACTGAATATTAGTGTCAATTCCTTTCATTTTGCTTTTCAAGATTTAATCTACATAACTCTATTCCATCATAATGGCATGAGAATAATTGCAACCTATAATAATTTTCATATAATTTTAAAATATGGAGTTAATCTCATAGAAGCAGTCAAATTTACTCTCGATAAACAAAAAGTGACACATAAGTTGGAATGGAGGAAATAGTATTTTTGTGAAATTTGTAAATAAGATTGTATAGAAGTACTACATGAATCATATTTTGGATAAATCAATATTGAGTGACTGCCTCCATTATGTTGTTGCTACCAAATACTACTATTTTTTGACTTTGGATCTTCCAAATGATTCTCGCATTATCTTGTTGTTGAAGGAAATTACTAATGCTATGGAACCTTTGTCTAATATGTTAATAGGATGAGACAAGAAAATAAAGGCCTAGCATGTCGATTTGGGTCATATTTGCTCCTCCTCTTTATCTTCTCCTCTCATTTTAGAGGTATGTGGACTATATTCGTTCTTTATTTTCTATGATCAACAACAGAAACCAACAGTAATGAGGTATTCAAAAATGTATTTAATCCGTCAGTTCCTTCACAAGGAATTCTTCCAGAAGTTGAACAATTAGCAAGACTGTTGTCATCCATTGATATGTTTATAAACCGAACTTCACAACACTTTCTTGTATGTGATACCTAGCCCCAAATATCTATTTGATTAATTACCATCCAATTGTTCTAAATATTGAAGTGTTGAGCGATTCTGTGGACTTTGAAGAGGATATGTGTCAGAATCTGAATGTGGATGATCTGAGGGTGCGTCATAGTACAATGTTGGCAATCCATATAATGTTCAGATATATTGGCATATACTTTCTTGAACTTCAAGATAATTTAGAGCAAAAGTTCTTTTTTTGTCGAAGACCTAACAGAGAGCTTCCAAAATATCTCTTCTCAATATCAACATGAGCAAGCTTTTGCAAATACTGGACAACCAAACAACATTGAACTTACTGACGTGCATGGTGAATTCAAATAACATATTCCTATTGATATTTCAGTTCCACTGCCAACTAGCTTTATACCAAAATAATAAATTGACTACCTCTTTAGTTTTGAATTCTTATAGTAATAGTATCCAAAAATATTAATGTGAAACTTTAACGCGCGCAAGAAAGTATCAACACTTGTCAAGTTTTTTTTGAAGTCGGTATAAGGATAATGCAATGTATAAAGAATCCCTAATATAAAAGAGTCCATAAAGGCACAAGATTCCTAATATGAACAAATCTGTAATATGAATGTTAAGTATTCTAATTAGTTATTGTTCTATGGCAGAGAATTTTCAGTTGATGCAAAGAGGAGAAATAAGTTCAATTTAATAACTACAAGTGAAATTTTAAAATTCAAAATAGAAAACATTATCTTTTGTTAAAAGAAGAATCAAAATCTTTTCTTGATATGTTATAACTTTAAATTATTGTTGGAAAGGAGAAGAAAATAGCATAAACTCATTCATTCCTAGTCAAGATAACTTTATTCTCAATGGTGATATCCACCTCAAAGAAACTACTACTACTTGAGCAACTAAAGAGAATGAACCGAGAATAGGTGAGAGGGTGTTTCTTCTGGACCTTCAACTGTATAATATAGAAGTGCTCATGAATCGTCTATTGACATAAGTTAATCATCTATATTTCTCCTAGAATTTGAAATGTGATTGTCCCGAAACATGCATAGACCTTGAATTTTGCTTACAATCCTCTTGGATCAGACCACATCTTTAATTATACCATATCTTTGGTTAAATTGTTTTGGAAAGTTGAAGAGATTGAATAGGAAAAGGAGTATGTTCTTCTAGTAGTATATCGTTATGTTTCCGTTACCATATGTTGATCAGAGTAATTACGATTTATGTTTCGAATATTTTGTTACATTTATTATGTTATGAACCATTAATTTTTCTTGTAAAGGTGTCTACTTGATAAGTGATGATACATTTGAGGAGCTATAAATGAATCAAAAAATTACTATATGTGAATTTTGTAGGAAATTATAGCGAAAAATACTTTATCATCACGAATACAAACACTTCATCACAAGCACCAATACTTCATCATCAGCATAGACACTTCATCATAAACACTTGTAAGACATTGAAGTAGCTTGAGGTATGTCAAAAAACATTGTCCTTAAGAATATTTCACCCGGTATCGGTGCATCCCCAGGATTCAGCAAGTTCTTCTAGTACAAAACTAGGAGCTAGAATCCAACAAAAATATTAAAGTATAAACCCAACCAAAGAAACTAATTATTAAGAAAAAGAAAAATACTTTCTGTGTTTTCATTCAT
The DNA here is from genome assembly GCA_025642045.1 of Solanum sejunctum. Classification (NCBI taxonomy): domain Eukaryota; kingdom Viridiplantae; phylum Streptophyta; class Magnoliopsida; order Solanales; family Solanaceae; genus Solanum; species Solanum sejunctum. The sequence goes on along the minus strand of JAOTQJ010174809.1, from coordinate 13,379 downwards.
TTTCTAAAGTAAATCATATCACAATAATATAGGATCAAGTCTCCACATGTTTTAGAATATAATAAAAGATTAATGATTACTGACTAATTAAGAGGAATAAAGTACAAGTAACAAATCTATTACAATTAGAAAAGTTACTGTTATACACATTTTTATAAGGAAAATGTCAAATAAACTATTAAGGATATTTAATAGTCCTTAAAAATATATAAGAATAATTAGCATATTAAATATTATAATAAAAAGAACTTAAACAATCATATGAATAATTTAGACATGACTTGAATAAATATTTTCTTTTGAGATACTAAATTATTTTTTCAACAAGTATTTCAAGGGTAAAGGTTTACTGAAATGAGGATTGTATAAAACATCAGCATTTTGGAAGGGCTTCTAGTATAGGAGAATTTTAAATGCATGGAGGAGTCAAGGTTCATCAAGATATCATTGAGAATGGAAATCAAAGAGTAGAAAATAGATACAATATGGAATAAGTCTGACTAGATTTTTAATGGTTATATATCTAATTTTCGTATTATAGTTAACTGGTCCTTTCAAGAAAATTTTTTGTAATAGCTTGTCAAAAAGTACATAAAATATTTGCCTAAAAGGCCGTAGTCCCTCTATGGAGCTTGCCACGAAGGGATAAATCCGCATAGCTGGTTATAAGGCTGAGGTCTCATTAGTAATGGAATTAACCAGACAAATCACTCCACCAACTAAGAGACGAGGGCCTACCAACTCAAAGGGGTAGTATAAATATGGTATAATCAATGGAAAGAGGAGAAGGGGGTCAACAATGTGGTACTTTGGGAGGAATTCAAGGAAAATTTTCTTAATATGACTCAACCACTATGATGGGGGGTGGTATGCCCATGTAACAATTGGGGGGTACATTCCTCAATCACTTTGATGGGGAGTGGTGATGCTCATCTACTAGTTAGGGGGTATATTTATTAATCACTTTGATGGGGGATGATCATTCTCATCTACTATGTTGAGGGGTATATATCTTGGCCACTATGATAGGGGTGGTATGCCCATCTACCAATTGAGGGGTAAGTTTCTCAAGCACTTCCAAAGGGATGGTCATACCTTGGATTCCAAGTACTAGTTTGTATGATCTATAAAAGTGGTCGCTTCCTACATATGTAATATGTTCTATATAAGCATGTTTTACTTCAAGCATCATTCATGCACGCCATATTGCTACTATGGTCATTCATTGCCTAATTAAGCATTTCAATTATGTTGCTTATCTCTTGTTGCATTACATCCTACATACTTATTATATCCAAATATACTAATGCATATTCTATGCCTATATGATGTTATCATGTAGGAATTGAAGCTCCACTCGATCATCTTCCTCCTTGATGTGGCTAGTTGGTTCTTTGAAGTTAAACAATTGGCGAGTCCTCAAGTTCATGGACACTAGGTTTGCTCTTTTACTTTTGTTATCTCTTTATGTTTTACTTTGATACTAAAGGGAGACCCTTGAAGGTCTTTTTGTCCCCCGTGTGAATCTAAGCATAGAGTGTTGTTGGACAAGTTGTGTAATGATGCTTTGATCTTTGACTCTCTTGACTCTTGCATATTTTTAAGCTATGAAAGATTCCCTTATCCCCTTTACCCTTTATGTTCTCTTGATGTTGTTTACTTGCTTTCCCGACCAAGAATGTGTAATGATATGCTAAGAGACTTGTTTTGGGGTCCTTAAGGTTCCCCATTCGCCGTGTCACATCTAGTCCTTGTCACGGACTTAGAGCTTTGCTAACACTTCCATGCAACACTACTCAATTTGCTCACAATTCTTTCACGATCTTGCAAATACTAGTAAGCTTTGAACTCTTGATCACTTAGGGAACGCTAGATTAAGAAGACAAAAGAGCTTTAGAAAGAATACTTTTTAGAACACTTGGAAGATTGCTACAACTTTCTTGGATAGTTTGTACAAATGAGTGGCCCTCCTATTTATACTACTACCTAGGGGCCAAAGTTTAATTAATAATTACTTACAAGTCCCTCACTTATTTACACTTTAGTTCCCTTTCTAGAATCTTTCATACTATTCTAGAGAGAACTATTGGCTACAAGATATTTCTATACAATCCTAGAATCTTCCACACATCTCTAGAGAGTTCCACACATCTTTATAGTCGTCCAAATATCTTTAGAGAGTTCCACACATCTCTAGAGAGTTCCACACATCTCAACAGTCTTCTACACATCTCTAGAGAATTCCACATTTCTCTAAAGTCTTCTAAGGAACTTCAAAAGCTATCCACAATGTTCTAGAGTCTTCCAAGGACCTCTCCAAGACTTTAGTTTCTTCTCGTTAACTTTAGATTCTTTCTTATTTTATGAACAAGTGGTAGGATGTCACACTCTCCCCTACCTGATGTTGCGATGTACTCGGTGGAATACTGCTATAGGAACTCCCTGTCTCCACCTTCGGACTTCTGCAAATCTTCATGCCATCCCTTTGTGGGCTTCTCTAGAGTTCGCTCCCTTTTCATGCCTGAGGAGTGCTATTGTAGTTGGCTATCCTTTCTCCCTCTTGGATTCCTTCGACGGCTTTTCCTTTAATGACCTTTCCTCTTACCGAGGATGGAACACGACAATGGATTTTTACCCTAGAACCCCTCCACAAGCCATAAGGCCGACAACTAAACTTATCCCCCTAACTTGGGCATCTGCAGTATGGCACCATGTAGGAACCTCCTTGCTCCAAAACCATGAGTTGTTGGAGGTAGGGCTTGATCACACATGGCACTTCTGGAAGAATTCCTGCCCATAGATGAAGTCAAAGAGATCTACCGGAGCTACATAGAAGTTGGTCTAACCATGCCACTCATCCAACACTATGTTGACTCCTTAAGTAACCTTACACACAGGAGTCATTGGTGTATTGACCATCCTAAACTGTGCATTACTTGGGTTATATTTTATCCCCAACTTGGTTGCCGCAGACTTAGTTACGATGTTAATCTCGCGCCTATGTCTACCATGGTATGAGGGGTTCATTCATCGATCATGATATTCACGTGTTGTCCATGGCACTCCTTCGATTTCTCTGTTTGTTGCATGATAGATCCGCAAAGCCCAATCACGCCTACCCAGGCCATGTCCAAACCTTTCTTCGATTTGGGTGCCGCCTCCTACGCCTTTTGCTCTTTCCATTCCCATAGTATGGCACCAAGGCTCTTCAATTAGGGGTACGTTTTGTAGTTATGCCCCCTTCCCTCCCTTCCCCCCTCCCCTCGCATATATAGCACTTAAATTCTTTCTTGGACTATGTCTTGCCCTCTCTACTGCTTTGTTGCTTGGGCATCCTATTACCAGGCCTACTAGTGTCATGATACTTGGGATGGGCTGCCAACCCTTTTCATTGCCACCATCTCCCCCACCTTGTTCATGACTACCTCCTAAGTCATTTACTCGAGCTCTATCTCAGCTGTCATGTCGAGAGTCCATCAAAGGCTTTGCCTATGTGATGGCCTCGTATAGAGTCCTAACTTGTCAGCGTTCCACCTTTGTCCTCACCTAGTTTTGCAAGACGTCCATGAAGTGGCATATCATATCATCATCTATAAGGTTGGGGATTTGGAGCGTAAGAGTAGTAAACTCCTTCATGTAGGCCCTTATGCTACCCATCTGCCTCAGTTTCTTGAATCATCACTTTACCTCATAGATGATATTGTTTGGGAAGAAGGCCTTATTGAACTTGCCCTTGAACTTCTCCCATATGTAGATGACACATAGCCCCTTCCCTATCTCCGACTCCTTTTGTTTTCACCATAAGATAGCTATCTCTATCAGATACAACATGGCTGTGTTGATCTTTGTCTCATCGTTCCTCACCTTTTTACAGTTGAAGTAATTCTCCAAGTGCCCCAGGAAATTCTCTACCTCTTGCGCATCTCGGACGCCTTTAAAAATAGGTGTCTTGGGAGCCTTGATCTTGGCCTCTCTTTCCATGGCAGGTGCAGCATATCTCCCTTCATTGACAGCTTTAATGAGCTCCTTTATCCTTATGTTGATGGATTTTAGCATTCCCATGAACCTACCCTCCAAGGCTTTAACGATGCTCTCCAATAAAGTGTGTGCTTCTTTCGCCTCGACTTCTGCTGCCCTTGGCATATACAAGTCCTTGCATATGCTATAATTCTCCTCAAAGGTGAACTCCTCCAAGGTCCTGAACTTGCCATTTATCTCATTCAAGTGATGGCCCAGCAGCTCTATTGCTTGATGGGAAGTCTTCACTCGAGCAATCCACTCCAGGACTAGTATGACATGTATCGGCAACTCAGCATGCTCATCGTCACTTACTTCTGCAACTAGGGGTGAGGCAACACGGCTGGGGTTGAGATAACACCGCTTAGTGATGGTTCAATTGGCACTTTCTCAACCTTGTTGGAGCTTTTCTTTCCCTTGAATTTCTTATGAATATCCAGCATACCCTTGGCAATGCTTGTGGCATAGACCACTTCATCGCTTGCCATAGTTTTCCTTAGTAAACCTGCTCTGATACCACTCTGTCATGGCCTTAAAGCTTTGATAAGATTTTTGCGCGGCACTAAATGATTTGCTCATGATTCTTTCACGATCTTGCAAATACTAGTAAGCCTTTAACTCTTGATCGCTAAGGGAATACTAGATTAAGTAGACAAGAGATCTTTAAAAAGAAGACTTTTTTTATCACTTGGAAGATTACTACAACTTTCTTGGATGGTTTATACAAATGAGTGGCCTTCCTATTTATACTACTACCTAGGGGCCAAAGTGTAATTAATAATTACTTATAAGTCCCTCATTTATTTACACTTTAGTCCCCTCTCTAGAATAATCCATACTATTCTAGAGAGAACTAAAGACTACAAGATATTTCTATACAATCCTAGAATCTTTTACACATCTCTAGAGTGTTCCACACATTTCTAGCGTCTTCTATACATCTCTAGGGAACTTCACACTTCTCTAGAGTCTCCTAAGGAACTTCAAGAGAAATCCACAATGTTCTAGAGTCTTTCAGAAGCCTCTCTAAGACTCTAGTTTCTTCTCCTAGACTGTAGATTCTTCGGCCGTCACACTAGGTTGTGTAGTGTAAGCATAACACTCAAAGTGAAGGCATACTTGTGACTCCGTTTGACCCTGAGTCTAAAAGATATTGAGAAAAATGGCCTAGAACAATACGAACAATGCTGCAACCAATGTAGTGATTATGGCATTAAACAAGAATAATAAAAACAATAATAACCCACTTTGCTTGAGGATATTAACCCACCACCATAGGATTATCAAGCCATAGCTCATACATGGAATCAATATCAGCTTGACATCATGGCGATAGATATCAATAGAGCTATTGTATTACTGCCATTATCACATAATAAAAATATTTATTATTTTGAGTGGGTTACTGCAAATATTGTAGAATCATGGGTTGTTTGCAGGCCTACCATCTGAGGATCTGTATAACTATCTACACAATGCTATGAAGAGTTAAGAGTTAGAGTTGTTAGGGGAGAGTTGAGATGAGTACCGAGTATTTTCGTGCCTTGATGCCCATCCTTACTCATCATTTGAGGATGAATGATACCAAGGGGGAGATATTGTGACACCCCATAATTCTATCCTCATATGTACCATGATTCAAGCCTCATTCCTTTATATGGGAAGAGTTTCAGAGTCATAAGAGATCTCTAGTACTTAGATGAGTTCAAGACTTTCTTATAAATTGAGCTTTTAGTGTTGGATAATGTAAGGGTCAACTTTACCAGATCATAAGTTTTATCACACAAAGAACTAGATAACCTATAACATACTAAATGAAAGCCCTTTGAATTAGCTTTCCAATGTAACTGGTTTCACCTTATTTTGAGTTCAGGGTCAAAATTTATGGCCATTTTACTAAAGACTACTAGTGCGGAGTTGCACTACCAAACCTCTATTAGGAGTCATAGGTCGGGGTAAGAGTCACAGTGTGGGCTCGCATTAACTTCTAAAGACTCTGAACTTATGACAAAGGGTTATGAAAGGGGTCCTATGAGTTGTAGTACTGTATACGGGTCGTAATGAGGCCCATAACAGGATTTTGACAGCTTTTAAGAAAGGTTAATTTGGTCTTTTCCCATCCATTTCCCTTAACCCGCAGCCTTTTGGGGGACTAAATATAAGACCCAAATTAGATCCTTATATTCACTTTCTTCCATCTTCACCTAGGGTTTTATTGAGCAATAGGAGGAGAAAGTAGAAAAAGCAAGATTCTTGATTCCCACCCCCAAGAACCCATTAAGGTTTGATTGTTCCTTCAATTCCCAATTATGTAAGGCTCATTAAAGTGTGATATCTTGTTCCTCAAATGCCCCTTCAACTTCTTGAGTCAAGGTTTAGTAAAAGAGTTGAGATTTGAGAAATTATTTATCTAAATATTGAGATTTTGTACTCATGGTGAATTCTCTTGATGTTTTATGACATTTTATTATAGCATATACTTTCAATATGGTATTGAGTTGTAGTTTTATATTTGATAGCATGAACTTTAGATTTCATGAATTTTGAGAAATCCATGCATATTTTGAGTTAAGGTTGGGTTTTGAAGATTTGAGTTGAGTATGTTGAGTTGTGTCTTAAGCATAATTGACAAAGTCTACATGAGCATGAGTTTTTGATAAAATTGAGCATTGAGTTTAAATGACATTTTGAGTATACATTGATGATGATGAAAATACATATTTTTTTCAAAATATATTTAATTGAAGATGATGATGAGTTAAGTTAAGATGGTAATGATGAGTTGAGTAATGATGAGGATGATGAGTTGAGCTATGTGATGATGAGTCAATGATGACTTAATTGATGAGTTGAGCATGTTTTAGTCTTGGGGAAAGTATCAAGCAGGGAGCGAGTATGCTTTTACTTTAACCCACAGAAATATGTCGCCAGCGTAGGATAGTCATTATAGCTAGTCTGACTACTCTTGTCCTGCAAGTGTACATTTATTATGGATCCAAGAGAGTGTTTATCATCCTTTTCTATGGCAAATTAAGGGCAGGCATGGTAGCAGTGCTGATTCATTGTGCATCACCAAACTTAAGGTGGTGGGATGAGGATATCGGTTAAGAGAAACTCCCAAGAAACATATTTTGATTGAATATGATATTTTTAAACTGATATTAGCACTACTAATCTTATTTTACCAAGTATATTTTCGAAGCATGAATTACTTTAAACTTGCATATGATGAGTTGAGCAAGACTTTTGAGTTGACTATGAGTTATTGAGTAGAGATGAGTGAGTTGAGCCTTATTTTTTTGAGCAATTTTATATACCAGTATATTCTATGTACTAACATCCATTCTGGGCCTACATTATTTTATGATGCAGATACAAGAGATAGAGGATTTCAGCCCATGCACCGTTGAAGTCTATGTCAGTACATTTTAGAGTTGGTGAGCGCTCCTTGAATTCGAGGGGAGCCTTTTTTATCTTCTTACTTTCATAAAGTATCTTTTATTTTCTTTGAGTTGAGGTGTTCATGGCCTGTCATAGCACCATCTAGATTGTTGAGTAGAGGCTTAGTAGACATTGAGTAGAGCATTGTTGAGTATTATGTATACCAAATATATACATTTGAAACCATGAGTTATTTGATGTTATGTACATATATGTATATTTATTCACATGATGTCATTTTATTTGTGTACTATTCTTCCGCTACCCAGTTGATGTGACGATGAGGCTAAGTGGTTCACTTGGGGGATAGCAATAGTCCCTGAGTTTCGGCCACGCTAAGGGTATCCTCCCAGGGCGTGACACTTATATTTATTCGTAGATAGTTGATACATATGTAGTACTAGGAGCTAATAATATGTAATTACTTCAAATTAATGTGTGATAAGTATATATGGTAGGAATATCTATGTAACTGGATAGTTTCCCTATTTAAAATGTACAACCATGATCTAATTTTTCAACTGTTTCATACAAGAGCAACAATTTCTTTTGGTGAAATAATAGTACAAACTAATAACTATTCCTAGACAGCCAATACATAATACTAAGAACTAATAATGTTTCAAATTTTTTCATATTTTATTATATTTCCGTTTAGGTTTTTTCTTTTGAAAATCTTATTATTTCACCTACTACTCCTAATCGATCTAGGAAAGAGTTTCTATTAATTTTCAAATAAGTACAAACTTTTCTTGTATATATGGTCTTTAGACTTTAGTTGAACAATTTCTTGCTCATTTCAAAACTTGCTCCTCTTGTCTTGTCCTGTCATTAAAGTTATATGCATACAATGGCACCTTTTTATTCTCCTCCACTTTCTTCTGATATAATTTTCAACATATTAACTCAAACTTCCTTAAAAACAATAGGCAATTGCAAGGCTATGGATAAAAAATGGCATTATATGACTTTCGGGTCGAGTTTGATGCCACAATTCTATGCAAGGAGTCAAAATATCTTTCGATATTTTTTTCAGACACAATTATTTTGCAAGTATGTATCTGAATTTGTATTAATAGATGGTTGTTTAGGGAATAGTTCTACAACCCATTCAATCTTTCTATTGATGAACAAGTTAAAAAGCCTCGACAGTATCACCTCGACATGTAGATTGTTGCCTCCACAATGCAAGGGATATTATGTTGTGTCAGAATGGTGAATCGCGACCAGAGATATCATATCTGTAAGCCTAGAACTAATAAATGGGTGAAAATTCCTAATCCGAGAACTCATTATCATACTAATAAAGTTGCTCTCATTGTGCTGAGATCAAATCCTCTGCACTTCAAGATTATAAGGTTGTCATCACCTTGGACTACTTATCATCATTATTGGAAATAGGGGCTTGATTACTATCGATATGAGATTTTTGATTTAGAATCTTGGGAATGGAGACAAGGAAAAGATTTTTTGATCGTTCAGGATCATTGTTTAAGAAGGTTACTCCAGCAGTGCATGCAGGTGGTTTGAGGTATTTCAAACTAAATGGTCATCGGGTGATGGCTTTAAACTATGATGGGGAAGAGTCATTTCCAAGATTCTCTCTTTCAAATCCCAATTTTTATGAGTACAAAGATTATTATCCATCTCACAAGCTTTTTGAGTATATGGGGAAGCTTGGGTTTACCTGTTTGTCACCAAAAAGGATGAAGCTTTGGGTTTACGATAATTGAACACATGATTAGGAGTTCAGGATAGAAGTGGACAATGAAACTATAGAGAAGATGGGAAGACTTTCAACCATGGGTGAGTTTTATAATGCAGACATTGCTTTGATGTTGGATTACGAGAGAGTTATCTTCCACAAGCTGCAAGACAAGAGCTTTAATGCAGTAAAACTGAAGAAATATTAGTCTACTGGAAATCAAGAGATCTTCCCTTTTCGATTAGATTTAGAGCCATTTGATCTTAGGATGCCAGGAGCCAACATTGTCTCCTCCACCATACACCTCTATCATCCCTCTTGGATTTCCTTAGTCATTGTTTTCATTTTTCTTTTCAGTATTTGGTTATTTTCTTATGCATAAGTCAGTTGTTCTAATGATTTGCAGATTCTACTAAAATGCATGGTGCTTGTTTAATATATTGTTTGTCTACTAGTCTTTTTAGTTTACTAGTCTCTTAGCACGTAATTTGCACATGTACCCTATATTTATTATTCATATTGAAAGGCCCGATTAGCAAAGGGCCAGAGATAACTTAAATATTAAAAATCTAAATTATATTATACAATCAAACTATAATGCGCGGTATACATTTATAACATACTAAATGTCTAAAGAAAATTAGATTTTAGTACTCTATTTTACGAAATAAATGCCACAATTATAGTAAGAAAAAGATAAATAAACAATCTCATAATCAAAAAAGAAGAAAATAAAATTAGCACAACAAAATAACTGTAATAAATTATAATCCAATAAACTCTGCTCTGAGAATTTATATTGTGCAAATATAGCTCTATTAAGAAATATAAAACGATAAGCATATCTCAATTTTAATATTTATCAGGCGTTTGAGGCAAACTTTATAAAACAAAGATAATTAAAAGTTAGAGTAATCTAGCACTTCCTTAAAGTTCAATAAAGTGGAAAGTGTTGCTTAAAAAATATGAATAAATAAGAATAGACTGTTTCATCAATACGTATAAGAAGTGAAGGGGAAAAAAATACTTTCTTGATAAAGCTGCAACTACGTCCATGAAGGCCTCTTTTGGCTACAATATAGTGAAAATATAACTGGTTAAATTAGATAACGTACAATAAAGTATCTCAATCTAGCCCATAGATATATAAACATTCCTAGTGGTATTAATCGGCAAAAAATGAGCTTTTTCAATTGAAAAAAAATAGATTAACCTAGACATTTTTGTTAGAGTTAAGCAAAATACAACAAATAAAAAGAGAAATTGTTGTGGAGTAAAAGGAAAATAACCAAAATGATTTGACACTTTAGTGTCTTGCTTATAACAATGGAAAATCAAAGAACAAGCAAATAGATATTGAAATATGAAAGATGACAATTATGATTAACTATTACCTTCATTTGATCAATTTTGGCCTTGGTGGCTTCATAAAGTTGGCAACAACTATCACTTAGACACCTCAACTAGGGGATGTTCATCCTAGACACCTCACGTCAGGTTCAACTATGTCATTTTGACACTTTTTGCTAAATTAACTGAGAGCTTGAGACAGTAAAAAATAAAAGTATGAAATTATCAAAGACTTCATATATCAAATGATATAAATACAATAATTTTAATTTATTTATAATAATTTAATTTATTATCGAGTTATCAATCAACCTGTTAAGGAAAGACCTAATATCGTTAAGAACCGATAACCTAATGGTAAAGAAAATTTCAACCATTACTGAAACTGCTAAACCAATAACTTTTTTTCGGTAACAACAAAGTTCAAGGAAGAAAGAGACCTTTTTTTATAATAACTCAACAAAGTTTCATTATGTATGTACAATTTCCTAAGGCAATAAAAAATGTCTTAAATATTGGGTGAAAAGGAGGAAAAAATTGTGTAAACAAATTCATTTGGTCTTTCATCAAATCTCTTCTGTACATCTACATCGTACTGGGCAAAAAGGCAACATTAATGCCTGTGGAGAAACGTATGTTTTCATGAGATTAAAAATAATATAACTCCTCCAAGGTAAGCACTTTAGAGATCATACAATATTGGATCGCAGATTGAAGGGGAAAGCCAGGTGTCAAATTAAAGACAATTTGATTAGATATGTGTTGGTAATGATATGCGCAATCCAGGTGCACAAATGCAAAGTTGTAAGGTCACATAGGTAGGACAAAATAAAATATAGTTTTTTATTTCTTAGACAAATAGAAATTAGACAGCTGTTATATACATTTTTCTTTTTTTACATAAAGATGTATAAATAGGAGTAGCTTGTGCAGATCAAGTCAGAGAAAATATTTTTCTTCATATGTCCTGTTCTCTTCATTTCCATTATGGTATCAAAGCAATGAAAGTTTTCTTCAATCCAGATTCATCTAAATTTTTTTTACCTGCTTTTTCTCTTTACTTAAAAATGGCAGACACCTCCAATGTCGTTCAACTTTGAATAGAGCAGCTACCACTAGAAATCCTTCTCAAATTGATCCCAGCAACCCACTCTACATTCACTTATCAGATTTACCTGGGATGAGTTTGGTGAACTTCGCTTTTGATGGAAGAGGTTTTCAGGGATGGAGAAGAACCTTCCTTATAGCTCTTTCTACGAAAAAAAGGCCTGGATTTATTGATGGCACCTACAAAATCCCAAATTTGGATTCATCAGATTATGAAGCATGGAGTAGAAGTAATGACATGGTTGCTTCATGGTTGCTAAAGTCATTATCCAAAGATATAGATGATAGTGTTATTTACTCAAAACCTATCAGAGATCTTTACACAGATTTGGAAAAAAGGTTTGCCCAATTTAATGGAGCCAAACTCTTTCACTTACAAAAGGATCTTAGTGACCAGGTCCAAGGGAATAATGATGTTGTAGGATACTGCAGAAAGATCAAGAGACTGTGAGACGAATTAGACTCACTAAATCTAGATAACAAGTGCACCTGTAATTGCATTTATGGAGGAAAATAGAAGCTTCACAAATCTCTAGAGGATGAAAGACTTATCAAGTTTCTCATGTGGTTGAATGTATTAGAACTGTAAGTCCTTAATTGGTTCAATTTGGTAAAGTTTGGGACCAAATGTAAATTTCTTCTAAAGTGTAGTCTTTAAGATTTAAATTGTTAGTGGGGTCATATGGTGTGGCTCTTTTTGATTGGCTCAAGTGGGACTTGTTGCCTATATATATGTATATGTCTCTTATGTGTAAAAGTTCTCATACTTAGAAAAAAAAAAGAGAAACCAAGGAGAGCTTAAGCAACCCTCTCGGGTTGCTACAGTAGAAAGAATTTTTTTTTATTTTTTTGGATCTTTCGATTATTGGACGCTTCAAGCTTGCTATATTGGGTCTCCTAAGTGGCGTTGTGGCGTTAGTTGGTCAACAAAATGCTTGTGGTATGTTAATTTCTAGCTTCATTTATGTAAATTAAAGCTTGTGGGTGTGTTAGAGGTGCGTTAAATTGAAGGTAAAATATGAAAAGAGGGTTGATTGTTAGCTTGAATTATGAATTAGGAATTTGGGGTTGATTGGGTACATCTAGGATGTTACTCTTCCTTCTGATCTTAGATCGTGCATTAGAGCAATATTAATAGGATGATTCCCTCCCTGACAGAAATTATTTGAATTTCAGATATGCTGCCGAGAAAGAAACCAGTTGGCCATAGGGGAAGACCTACAGTAGTAGTTGGGGCCCAATGTGGTTGGGGAGTTACCTAGGGTCGTGAACAGCCGAAGCCAGAGATTGTATTCCCGACAGCAGGCTCGGTCACCCCACCAACTCCAGAGGGTCAGGCGTCAAAAAATCCAACTCCCCTGCCAGGCACAGAAATCGGGTAGCTGCGGGAGGTAGTGCAGTTTTTTACTTAGATTGCGGCACGTCAGGCCTACAGACAAAAGGCTGCAAGTAGTCAAGTATCCTGTCGAGATAGTTCCCAGGCTCATGATTTCTGGGCTTGTGGACCACCAGAATTATTTGGGTCTAAACCTTCAGAAGATCCTTATGAGTTCATGAGATAGATGTAGCGGGCATTAAGGGTGATTAGGGCCTCCGAAGTGGAATATGTAAAGTTGGCATCCTATCGGTTGTATGATGTTGTAGCAAATTGGTACAAGTCATGGCTTTTATCCCGAGGTATGAATTCCTGACCTGCTGTTTGGCGCGAGTTCACTGAGGCATTCCTGGCTCCCTTTTTACCTCCAAAAATTAGGCGCGC
>JAOTQJ010174790.1:0-24412 GCA_025642045.1 Solanum sejunctum | reverse complement strand
TTTGATTCTTGAAATCTTGACTTAAACTCTTTAGAGTTCTTGACGAAGAATCATAATTCTTGAAGAAGAAGAGTCAAGAAATCCTCTCTTGGGAATCCCTTCTATCGACTCATACGAAAACTTAATTGATAGAAATTCTTTGAACTTGGCTTGATGTAAAAGATCCCTAGTGCCTCTAAATCACACCTAATATACTTTAAATACTTAGGAATTGATCCTAGCACATATATAACACTAACAAGTCATTGGTTCACCTAACTTATATAAAATCATACATTCGAACTACGACTTCATATAGGCTCCAATTCTATTCCTATATTAAGAAATTGACTTTAACATCTATGCTCAATTAAGAATCCTTGATTAAAATCCTATATCATATGAAGGATGATTTGGTCTTAGCTTAAAAAAAATTGGAGTGTTACAGCTTAGGCTCAAGATCCTAAGGCCTTGGACCGAAATAAAGAAAATAGGGGAAATAAACTTTGTAAAATCAAATTTTGATACAGTTGCTCTAAAATTGGGGTTATACCTATTTCCCACTCAATTTTTCCCCCTGATCATGAATATGGAGTCGGATTTTCAATATCCTACTTGGATTTTGACATATATGAAAATTATGAATTTGGACATTTTTTAGACACATTTTCAAGCACTCTTTAGAGCGTTTCAACACTATCACTAGCGGGCTGACCATTACACTAGTAGAACAATCAAAATTTAAATCTGAACTCATTAACCCTAGTTCTGAGCTAATTTACTTCAAATGTGGACTTTGATTAAATCTTAATGTACTAGCCTTCTACTTTTTTATTTTCTTCTTTGGTACATATGCAATTACCTCGAGATACTAATCACCCATCTTTACAAGTAATAATTCACATTTTAGGCATACAATAAATGTCATTTACTAGGGGGAAAAGGTCCCAACACTATCATCTAACTTTCCCCTCCCCCTCCCATTACGCATTTTTTTATATATTCTTATCCAAACTTTTTAGCTCACTCACTTTTAATGAAGTGCAAAACACACTCAAACTATATCCGGCTCGACAGAATTTGTTCCATATAAGCTTTAGTCAAATGAAAATAAATTGAAGGGACTCCATGGCCATTCCACCTTCTACGAATAATAAATAAGCATTGACCAATCGTCTAGATATCTTGAATGATATTACTTTTCTTCTAAAATAGATAAAGATATATATCATTCTGATCATATTAGATTAATCCTTATCTATATTCAAGATTATTTTCCATCTTTTCAATTTGGTTATCTATATATAGTCCTCGGTATATATTTCAAGTAACAAACCACATTGCTTCTCAATTGTGATATTTAGGTTGTTCTTCTCATGACCAAAACCAAGGGCCTAGTAGTTACATGGCGATTACGAACCTGAGAGTGACCAAACAAGCCTCAAATTATCCATATTAACATCATCAATTCGAAAGCATAATCATAAAGTAAACACAATTCTAAGGGACAGGAGAATAGGACTCACGCTATGGGGATGTCATAGGGAATGGGAGTAACATGAATTCACAAAGCATATAGCACATAAATACTAAGGGGTGGGTATGTATGACTCACTCTATGGGGGTAATTCATGACTTAGGATCTTTCACATCATACATCTAACCATATCATAAAGATCATTACCAATTCACGTGATGATAACTAATAGGTAGCCAAAGCCATAAGCATAACCTCCAATTACAACACTTAACATATAATCATACAAGAGTTTACAATATGTCCAACAATGCCTCTAGATATAAGATAGGACGGGGTCCAAGACATGTGCCAGACTCACCCTCAAAGTAAATAACATAAATAAAACACCATAGGTAAAGGAAAGATTTATCCTAAGGGTCTTTTGAGGCTTCCTATGCTACCTAAGGACTTTGGAATGACCTACACTTTATTCCTTCATTCAAAATTCATTCCTTAAACTTAGAATCATATTTAGCACTTACAAAATCTGTCTCAAAAGACCATTGTAAATCTAAGTTTAGAAATCAAGGAAAGGCTCATTCTTCTTCAAATTTCTTCCCAAACGTTCTTCATTAACTAAGGTATGAGGCATTGATTCTAGGTCCCTTTCAACCAAGAACGCTCCAAACCCTTTTACTTTAATTTTCATGAAATTTATCTTAGTTTAAATATGGGTTTTCAATATTGTGGTTTATTAAATTCAATTGAAGTATGGGCTTTTTGTGGTGATTTTATGTTTATTTAAGCAATAATTTGATTGTTTGTATTGACATTATGAAGTTATAAATGTGCATGTCCCCTTCAAATCTTGATTTATGCATGGGTAATTTATACTATATTTTAAATGTAAATTTTGCTTATGTCTTTACTTAAATTTCATAATTTATTATTGATTTGAGTTTAAATCTCTATTACCCATGTTCTTCTCATGTCATTCATAGCAGATACATTCATGAGCATTGGATTTGTGAAAGTATTGATGGCTTAAGCTCACATATGTTTTTATGAAAATAATTTCTGTGAGTTAAGCTCACATATTTGTTCTGACAAAATGTGATAACATAAATGTCTATTGTTATTGGCTCTTTGAGCATATTGGGTGCTTGCACCAACTTGTTTAATGAATAGCTATTCCTATGCATAAGAAACATGATATTGAACTATGATTTGGCTTTTTAGCCCATGAATGAATGATTATGAGAAACATTTGGCCTTTAAGAATAAATGTGCACTCAAATGAATTAGCATGACTTGCCTCTTTTGAAATTATGTATATATATATATATAAGCATTCTCATGGGATGTTTTACTTAGTACCGCTAGATTGGGGGCATTAGGGCTATCCCCAAGTGTCCTTTCCCTTTCCTTGAACTATGTGCCAGTATAGGAATGGAAGCCACCACTGAAATAACTAGGTCATAAGGGATAGTTATTCATTTATTGATATGAACTGAACTAAATTAGAACTCCTTCCAAAATGATCGAGTTGTAAGAAAGGTAGCCATCACACCAAAATGAATGGGTCGTAAGCTGTGGTGTAGATTACCTTTGGCAAGTAGTATTCTCTCACCTGATGGGAGGTCAACATTAGGCAAATTTATGTAATAGCTCTCATGAGTTTGTATATTTTGGTTATGGTTACATCCGTACTATATATGAGCATTTGTACATTTCATGCATCATTAGTTTCATGGCCTATTGTATACTACCGCTCTCGCTATATACCTTTCTCTATATTATATGCCCTTATCATCTAACATTTATTGCAGGTTTGGTAAGTCATATGCATTGCACGCCCCTATACTTAGTACATTCAAATGTACTAATGCATACTTTTATGTACATGATCAAATCAAGTAGGTACCAAGGACTACGTTCATCCACCATACGACGTCTAGCTTGGATCTTGAGTTTTACTTGTCGTGGTGAGGCCTATCTTCCAAGGACAAACCATAATCATGAAAATGCTATTAATGGAACGAGTGGAGAAAATTGAATATTTTCATCTCAAGGGGACCCATAAGGGTTGTGTAAGGTCATATGGACCATATGTATGGTTCGTGATTCGATACTTAGAAAAATTTCACTTGACGAAGGTGAAAAACAGTAATCACATACATAGAATTTTTCAATGAAATCATCCTTAGAGAAGGCCACACGGGCCATGAGACTGCTCATACCACCTCCCTTAGAAAAATATTTCATGATAAAGTTTCAAGACGATTATTCCATACATAGAAATAGTTTTATTCTGAATGCCATACAGGAGGCCGTATAGACCATACAACCTTGTGTGGACCATATACTTGGTCAAACCTCCATACTTTGTCCCAAATGGTGTGATTTCAAGACTAAGGCCACACAGCCCACCACATAGTCTACATAAAGGGTCCATATGTGGTGTTCCTTAGCTTAAAACTCGATGTTTAAGGTTAAAACACTTCTTATAAGGCCAAGGGCCACTCTATGGAGTATCGACCTAGGCGGTGTTCAAACGGACCGTGAGGGCTTCCATAGAGCATCACCTTGGTTCAAAACTTCCCAACACCAAAATTTTTCAAGCTCCAATAAGGTCGTACAACATCTAGGTCCTTATGTCATCTCCCCCTTGGGAACATTCTTCCTCAAATGTGTGAGAACAAGGCCTGAATTAGAAAATGAAATAGTCAACTACGAGACACAATGCACTTTCATTACTTGAAAATCATATAATCATTAAAACTCATACTAAAACATATTAAAATCATTCCAAACATCATGGAAATTATTTTGGTGCACATGTATGCATGTCGCGTCATATAACTCAAGAATAACAGAGTTAGGACGACTTGGGAAAAGAAAGAACCTAATACGTTAGGCTTGAGTAGATCGAAAAAGATGGGGATATCAGTTCATAATGTCCAACTCTGCCTCCACTGTAGCACTATCCACATGTTGATTTCTCCAAACCACCTTAGCCTCGGCCATATCCTTTTTATGAAGCCGCTTTACTTGCCTATCTAAAATCTCCATCAGAACATCCTTATATGCCAAGTGCTCCTCAACCTAAACACCTTCCGGAGGGACAATAGCTCTAGGATAATCAACCAAGTTTCTCAACATAGAAGCATTCAATATCGGGTGAAGAGAGCTCAAATCAAGAGGCAACTATAACGTATAAGCCACATTCCAATTGACTCAACATTATCATAAGGGCCTACATATTGGGGACTTAGCGTGCCTTTCTTGGTAAAATGCATCACACCTTTCATAGGCGAGACCTTCACATAAACCCAATCACCAACGTGAAACTCAAGTCCTCTCTTTCTAATATCAAACTAGGACTTTTGGGGACTTTGGGTCGTCTTCAACCTCTCATTAATCAACTTCACTTCTCCATAACCTCCAACACCAAATTTGTTCCAATCTAAGCCATCTCTTCCAATTCAAACCACCCTACTAAAAATGTACATTACCTACCATACAAAGCCATAAACAGTGCCATACTAATGCTAGCATCAAAGCTATTATTATAGGCAAACACAATGAGTGGAAGATGGTCATCCCAATTACCTTTGAACTCTAATGGACAAACCCTCAACATATCCTCCAAGGTTTGAATTGTCCTCTCAGCTAGTCCATCGGTTTGAGGACGAAAGGTTGTGCTCAACTTCACTTTAGTACCAAGTCCTCTTGAAATTACCTCAAAAAGTGAGAAGTGAATTGGGTACCTCGATAAAATATGATAGGACTAGGCACACGATATAACCTCACTAACTCTTAGATGTAAAACCTTGCATAATCTTTACCACCAAAAGTAGTCTTGATCGGTAGAAAATAAGCTTACTTAGCGACTCGATCCACGATAACCCAAATAGAGTCAAATTACCCTCAGGTCTAAGGAACCAAACCACAAAATCCATGTTCATATCTTCCCACTTCCAAGTAAGGATCTTAATATCTTGAGTCAACCCATCAGCCGTTTGGTGTTCTACTTTCACTCGTTGAAAACGTGGGCATTCAAATACAAACTTGGCTATATCCTTCTTCATACCATGACACCGATACACCAATCGCAAATGTCGACACATCTTAGTAGATCTCAGATAAATAGAATGATGTGAGTTGTTGGTTTCACTCATGAAGAACCTCCTAAGATCATCCATATTTGGAGCACATAACCGATCTTGATACTAAAGCATACCATCTCCCCCTTGGGAGAACACCTCTGTTTTCTTTTCGTCATTCGATTTCTTTAGTTCAACCAATGATGGATCTAGATCTTACTTAGCTTTTACATCAATAACCACCAAAGATTTGCCCCCATTTTGAATATGAATACAACCATCATTAGAGTTGACTAACCTAGCACCCAACTTAGCTAGTTGATGAGCACTCTTTGCCAACTCCTTATCTTCCTTAACATGAGACACACTTTCCATAGATAACCACTAAGAGCATCAGCTATAATATTTGCCTTGTCGGGATGATATTGTACACTTATGTCGTAGTCCTTCAGGAGCTCCAACCATATGCTTTGCCTTAAGTTAAGATCCCTTATAGTGAACACATATTGCAAACTCTTGTGATCAGTGAAAACATCAACATGCACCCCATACAAATAGTATTTCCAAATCTTCAAAGCAAATACCACCATCACTAACTCAAGATCATGAGTTAGGTAATTATGCTCATGCACTTTCAATTACCTTGATACATAAGCTATGACCTTACCATGTTGCATTAGTACACAAACCAACCCAATATGAGAAGTCTCACAATACACTACAAATCCATGTAAGCCATTCGACAAATTCAAAATAGGAGCCGATATAAGCCAATCATTCTAAGTCTGAAAACTCATCTTATATTCCTCCGAACACACAAATTTAGCCTTCTTGTGAGTCAACTTAGTCAACGGAGATGCAATAGATGAGAACCCTTCAGCAAACCTCTATATTAGCCAACCAAATGAATGAAACTCTGAATATCTAAAGGATCAATAGTCTAGGACAATTCTTCATGGCCTCAGTCTTCTTTGAGTCAACATTATTACCATCATTAGCCACCACATGACCAAGAAAAGCTACTTTTCCCAACCAAAAATCATATTTTCTAAACATATCATACAATTTCTTCTGTCTCAAAGTTTTAAGAACCATCCTCAATGAAGACATATGCAATTTCCATATGCTCTCTCTCACTTTAAGAATAAATAAGAATATCTTCAATGAAGACAACTATAAAACTTTTGAGGAATGGATTGAACACCTAAATCGTAAGATCGATAAATACAGCCAAAGCATTAGTCAAACCGAATGACATCACCACAAATTCAAAGTGTCCATACCTAGTCTGAAAAGGCATCTTGGGAATATCACATTTCCTAACCATCAAGTGATGATAACCGAAACAAAGGTCAATCTTTGAGAAATGGGTAGCCCCTTGGAGTTGATCAAATAAGTCATCGATTCTAGGCAACAAGTACTTACTCTTGATGGTTAGTTTATTCAATTTCCTATAATCAACACACATTGAAAGAGATCTATCTTTCTTTCTACAAATAACACTAGAGCTCCCTTGGGATATATACTTGGCCGAATGAAATTCTCCAAATAATCCTTTAACTGATCCTTCAACTCCTTTAAATTAGCCAGTGTCATACGATAAGGAGGAATAGAGATAGATTGAGTATCCACGAGGAGATCTATGCCAAAGTCTACTTCCCTTTAGGGAGGAATACCGAGCAAGTCTTCGAAGATAACATTTGAAAACTCATTCACTACTAGTACTGATGTAAGAGTAGGTGTCTCGGTCTCCATATCATTGACCCTCATAATATGATAAATACACCCCTTAGAGATCATCTACCGGTCCTTAAGGTAGGAAATAAACCGACCTTTAATAGTGGAGTCACTACCCTTCCATTTAACAATGGGTTCATTTGAAAGATGGAACTTGACCTTCCGAGTCCTACAATCAATAGAGGCATATGAAGCACACGACCAATTCATACCAAGAATCACTTCACAATCAAGCATCTTATGTTCCACAAGATCACACAGAGAGATATTATGCAACATAGAAATAGGACAACCCTGATAAACGCTATGAGCAACAATAGATTCACCCGCATTGGTATAAACTGAAAAGGAGTCCCTCAAAATTTTAGGACTCAACAAAACTTAACAACCAATAGAGGAGTCGAAAAAGACAAATTTACATCTAAGTCAAGTAAATCACAAAAATCAAAATCAAAATCTTTTAGCATACCAGTCATAACATCCCTAGCCTCCTCAACTTCCTGGCGAGCATAAAAAGCATAGAACTTGCTGTTCCTCGGGGCAACACCTTGTAGAGCTCTGCGCTAGACTTGCCTACCTTGATCCACTAGACCTTGTCATACCTGGAGAATGATGGTCCACCAATAATCGATGCCTTAAGATAAGACATTTTAGCATTAGCAATACGAGTATTAGAACCTTAGCCCTGTTGGCAGCAACCTAAACCACCACCTCTGGAGTTGGAGAAAAACCATCATTATAACAGGCGCTCTTAGGATCATGCACTCTCTTCTCCTTGAGTTTTTCCACTTCAATTTGTTTAGAATATACCATAAGCCGGGAGATTTCCGTATCCCAAATATGCATATCCGTATGACATTTCTTCTTAACTAAATCAGTATACCAGAAATGAACTTGTGCATTCTTGCATGGGGGGCAGCCAAAAGCATAAAAGCATACTTAGAGAGCTTAGTAAACTTGAAGGTGTAGTCACTCACACTCATACCACCCTATTTGAGGTTGACAAACTTAGTCATCTTGGCTTCCCTATGCTCAAGTGATGAGAAACTATCTAGAAAGATAAACTTAAACTCTTTATAATTAACAGCGTTACCAAAAACCATCTTTATTGACCATCGAGTGTACCACGCTTGAGCCACATCTTTCAACTAATAAGCATCCAACTATGCTTTCTCCTTGTAAGGGAAAACTATAGTAGTCACTACCTTAGCAAGCTCATCAATGAATTCTTGAGCTTCCTCGTCAGCCTTTGACCTATAGAACACTGGAGGATTTTTTCGGGTGAAATCTCTCACCCTATAAGCCTGGGTGAGATGCTAAGGAACATTAGCCTGCATAGTTTGAGAAGTCAACACCTAGAAAACATAGTAAAGGCAGTACATAATTCAACATTAGGGATTAGCTCTCCCATAGACCCTTGAGGTGCTTAACCCTCATTAGTCGGGGCCGATCTTTGTAGGGAAGTTCTTCCTCAAGGCATCTTCTATAATGGAACAATGACACCACCAAGATAAGAAAACCAAATATATGATCCATAATGCAACATAAGACATAAAAAAAGTAAGACAATTCCTAGAACGTCATCATAGCTTCCTACTCATAGGCATGGTGTACTTCATACCCATGAATAAGACTCTACTTGATGCTGCATGTTGGACTTGTCATCACCCAGACCTAGGGCTTAGGAGTGACATGATGAATGGGAACCGAGAGTCCCCAAACAAGCCTTAAAATATCTTTATTCACATAATCAGTTTGGATGTGCGATTGAAAAGTAAACACATGAATCTAAGGGTTAGGAGAATAGGACTTATGCTATAGGGATGTTATATTAAATGGAAGTAACACGAATTCACAATGCACGTCGCACATAAATATGAAAGAGTAGGTATGTATGACTCACTCTATTGGGGTAATTTGGCACTTAGGATGTTTCACTTCATGCATATAACCATATCATAAAGCTCATAACCACTTCAAATAATGATAAATAATAGGTAGCTAAAGCCATAAGCATAACCTCCTATTAAAACACTTAGCATATAGTTGTAATAGAGTTTACAAGATGTCCAACAATGCCTCTAGTAATAAGATAGGATAGGGGCCAAGACATACTCCAGCTTCACCCTCAAAGTAAACAACATAAATAAAATACCATAAGTAGAGGAAAGGTAGTTTTTCCTTGGAAGATAGGACCCACCACGACAACCAAAACTCAAGATCTAAGCAAGATGTTTTGCAGTGGATGAACGTAGTCCTCGATCCCTACATTGTTAGATCATGCAGGCCAAAGTATGCATTAGTACGTTTTAAGTATGGGGTTACAATGCATATGACTTACGAAACCTGTATTAAATGTTAGATGATAAGTGTACATAATATAGAAAGAGGTATATAGCAAGAGAGGTAGTATACGATATGCCAAGAAACCAATGATGCATGAAAATCACAAATGGTCATATATAGTAGGAATGTAACCATAATCGACATTTAAAACTCATGCGAGCAATTACATAAATTTTTCCAAAGTTGACCTCCCATAAGGTGAGAGAAGATTACTTGCCAAAGGTAATCTATACCACATCTTATGACCCAGTCATTTCTGTGTGATGGCCACCTTCCTTATAACCCGGTCATTGCAGAAGGATTTCTATTTCATTTCATATCATATGAATAAATAAATAACCATCCCTTACGACCCAGTCATTTTAGTGATGGCTACCATTCCTATGCTGGGACATAGTTCAAGAAAAGGGAGAGGATCCTTGGGAAAAGCCCTGATGCCCGCAATCCATTGGTTCTAAGACAATCATCCTACAAGAATACTTATACATGTATATATGATTTCAAAAGAGGCAAGCCATTTCAATTCATTTCAATGCATATTTAGGCATAAAAGGCTAAACGCTTCTCATAATAATTCATTCATGCGCTAAAAAGCCAAATCATAGTTCAATATCATATTTCTCATGTATAGGAATAGCCCACTAATTAGACAATATGGTGCCAACACCTAGTATGCTCAAAGAGACAACAATAATAGACATTTATGTGATCATATTTTTGTCATAACCAATATATGATGTTAACTCACCACAATCATTTTCATAAAAACATATGCAAGCTTAACCTACTGATAATTTCATAAATATAATGCTCATGAATGATATAAGAATAACATGTATAATAGAGATTCAAACTCAAATCAATAATACATTTTGAAATTAAAGTAGACATAAGTGAAATTCACATTTAAAATATAATATAAATTACCCATGCACAAATCAAGCTTTAAAGGGGACATGCACATTCATAACTTCGTAATCTCAATACAAACCATCATATTAGGGTTTAAATCAACTTAAAATTACTAGTAAAGCATAGCCCATACTTCAATTGAATTTAATAAACCATAATATTGAAAACCCATATTTAAAGTAAGCTAAAATTCATAAAAATTCAAGTAAAAGTGTTTTTAGGTCTTCTTGGTTGAAAAGTACCAAGAATCCATCCCACATAGCTAATGAAAAAGTTTTTGGAGGAAATTTGAAGAAGAATGAGCCTTCCCTTGATTACCAAGCTTAGATTTGCAATGGTCCTTGGAGAGAGAGTTCTCAAGACTGCTCAATATGATTCTAAGTGTAAGGAATGAACTTTTAATGAAGGAATAGAGTTTAGGTCATTTCAAAGTCCTTAGGTAGCACAGGAAGTCACAAAAGACCCTTAGGATAATTTGTACTTACAAAAATACTATTAATGAAATAAATTGGAAAAATGGAATATTTTCATCTCATGGACACCCATACGGGCCTTGTGAGGTGATACAGATAGTATGCATAGTACGTGATCCGACACATATTAAAATGTCACTTGATGAAGGTCCAAAATTGTAATCCGATACATAGAATTATTTAAAAAATCATCCTCACAGAAGGTCACTCGGTCCATACAAGGCCACATAGGCCGTGAGACTGGTTGTACCACCTCTCTTAGAAAAATATTTCACAATAAAATTTTGAGATAGTGATTCTATACTTACAAAAAGTTCACTACAGAAGCCATACGAAAGACCATATGGAACGTACCACATTGTATGGACCGTATACATGGCCGTACCACCATTATTAGTCCCAAACAGTGGGATTTTAAGACCAAGGCCACCACACGGCCCCACCACATGGTTTGTGAGGTGTCACATGGATTGTTAGGGTGCCTTAGTTTAAAACTCCACGTTTAAGGGCCAAACACTCCATAAGGCCAAGAGCCACTTTATGGAGGCTCTACACAAGCGGTGTGACCTCACAAGGATGGTTAGGACTCCCACAGAGTGTTTGCTTGGTCCAAAACATTCTAAAACTAAAATTTTCAAGATCTATTAAGGTCGTAAAATGTCCAGGTCTTTATAATTCTTTGTTATTTTATCGTTTCTTATAAAGATTTCTTTTATCAAACTTCATATATTCATTACTCTATCATTTTTCTTGCTACTTAAGTTTCTCGGATCATTTAAAAATCTTTTTTGTAAAAGGTTTTTGAAATTAGTGCTAGATTCTTATTTTTTTGTTTAATTGCAACAAAACTTTAACATATTTTTTCAATTGCAGAATGATATTGAAAGATTGATCATAATCAAACCTTTTGAAGGTAAAGCTAACAGTTACACCATGTATAAACCACACAAGTTTGGAAGAGATCATGTACAAGATCCAATTAGTGATCCACATAGACTTAACCATTAATACCAGGAAATGCTACATGGATGGAGAGCTAAAAGGAGACAACGTGAAACTGGAGCATATCACACGGTAAATTTAACTCCTTTTAAGATGTATTCTTTTCATCTCTAAACAATGATCAATCAAGAAAATGAGAGCTATTAAAGATAATCACTTTTTAATGTACTGTTGCTTGTAGTTTGTAAAATTATATAAATTGCTAGTTCTTAAGAATAATCTTATTGGATTGCAATATTACTATTATAAGGGCAAACAATATTGATCTATTCTAGATGTAAACAATGACGTAAAAGAGGTAAGATCTAACACTATATGCATTTTGTTGGCCTACTATATCCTGTTTGACCAAATTATTTTTAAAGAAGTGATTAGATACTCTTGCCTTGCATTTCTACAATAAGTGATTTTCACGGTGGCCTTCTAACTGCATGACAATAAATTTTATCATCATCTTAATAAGGCGCCAAGACACTTACATTATTCGTACTAAATTGTGATTATTAATGTCACGACCTAAGCCTAGCCGTTGATGTGACAAGGCGAATAAAAATCCCGAAGGGACCCTAAACAAGCCTCATCGCATATCATACACAAATCTTTGGTGTGATAACCAAAGCCTAGGGCCTAGATATGACACAACGAATCAAAAAACTGAAGGGACATCAATCAAGCCTCTTAACATATCATTACACATACTTGGTTGCAGAAGCAATAAAATAAAAATAAAAGAGTAGAAATAAGGGAACATAGAGCTAAGAGACATCTTTCATATCATGAAACATGAAAGAGTCAAAAAGAGTCAAGGCTCATAGCATCGTTACACAACTTATCCTAAAACACCTCTAAACTTAAAACTTAGCGGGGACCAAGACAAGCAACCTGGCTCACCCTCATAGTCAAAGCATAAAACAAAAAGCAAAGAGAGTCTTTATACATAAAATAAAATCAAAGACATTATCCCTGAAATTAAGGACTCGAAAACTAGCCTGAGAGTAATTGTACTAGCCACGTTGAGGAGAAGGATGATCAAGTGGAGCTCCGGTTACTATACTATAACATCATATAGGTATAGAGTATATGTTAGTACATTTGAATTTACTAAGTATGTAGGATGCAATGCAACAAGAGATAGGCAACATTGATAAAATGTAATATCATAATCAATGAATAGCATAATAACGATATGTCATGTATGGATGATGCTTGAAGTAAAACATGCTTAAATAGACAAGTTACATGTGAAGTAAGACAACATCATTATATAACAAGCATACTTAGTACTTGGAATCCAAGGTAGACCACCTTCTAGAAGTAATTAAGGTACCAACCTCTCAATTGGTTGATGGACATGATCACCCTTTATCAAAAGTGATTGAGGTACCAACCAATCAACTAATTAATGGATTACTACCAGCAACCAAGGAAATTAAGGTCAACCCCTCAATTGGTTGACAGATATGACCACCCTCTATCGAAACTTATTAAGTTGCCAACCCTTCAATTGGTTGATGGCTTACTATCCCCATTCGAGGTGATTGAGGCATCACCCCTCAATTGGCTCTGGTCAACGCACAACACAATAGATACTTCTCATGAATTCAACAAATATATACTATGTTTTGATCATCATATAGTCACTTAACTCACAAGCCATGCATTAGGCCTTTAATAGCTCAAGAAGCAGTAACCAAACATTTCATCAAACACTTGGTGGGTGTGCAATGCTAGTATAAAACCATGCAATTCAAGAGTGAAATTATGCAAGTAAACTAGAATTAAATTAACCCACCAATACTATGTAATACTATCATGACATATACATCAAATCCTTCATCAAATCTTAAGATAGATCGAAGATTCATAGCTGAAAACTTGCTCAAGTAGTCACACTTTTATGAAACCCCAACATAGTTCATAGTCAAATTCAGAGTGAGTAAGACCCATAAATAAATCAACTTAGAAACATGAGAGTTATGTAAAAAGGAAGCTTGGGCACCATGGGTGGAAGGATACATACCTTAGCTTTGGACAATTTCTTGATGAAGATTGAAATAAAGTCTTGAAGCTTGAGTGAAATCCTTAAGATCTAGAATGAGTTTGGAACCTTTGATTTTGAGTAAAATATTTGTCTAAGTGTTTGGGAAAGTATTAGGGAATGTCTTGTATGATATGATGGTAAAATATGGCTAAGTATATTTTCATGCATAGGAAGACTTACGCCCAAGACCCAAAAGCCATAGATTGAATTAGAAAAATATGCAAAAATGACACTGGTCCACGATGGAGGTGCATCACAGTACCATTGCGGATGGACACTAGATAAGCAAAATTATGAATTTTTGAATTTTGATACGATTTCTCTAAAATTGGGGTTAGACCCATCCACCACTCAATTTTGACCCCTGCACAATGAAATAAAGTTGTATTTTTGATATAATGCATGGATTTTGAGATATATGGAGATTATGATTCTGAGCACTTCTGAGAAAAGTTTGGGAACTTTTTAGGGTCGTTTCAATATCTCTCCCTTGAGAACATTCATCCCCGAATGTCAAAAAAACATACATAAGAAGAGTAATCATGAAGAAATCGGCCTCAACAAGAATTCAACAATACACTTAAACACCATTTTCAAAATCTCAACATAAGTGTCAAAATCACTATGATCTTGTCAACGTAAACATGAATGTACACAATCACATAAAGGGTTGATACATGAGAGATAAAATCATATAGAAGACTTAGAATTAGTCCCTTAGTCTTGAGTAGGATGGAAGAGATAAGAATATCTGTTTTGCATGTATGCTTCGTCCTCCCATGTAGTACTTTTGACTTTTTGATTTCTTCAAAGGACCTTAACGGAAGCAACATCCTTATTCCTCAACCTCTTTATTTGTCTATCCAAGGTCTTTCCTAGAACCTCTTTATAAGTCAAGTTGACTTCAAGAACACTCACAACATCATAAGGACAGTAACATTAGGGTCTCCCATATTGTTCCTCAATATAGATTTATGAATGACCGGATAAACCAACTCTATCTCACTAGGCAATTCCAACTCATAAACCACCTTGTCAATCCTCCTCATTATCCTATAAGGACCCACATATCTTGGACTCAATTTGACCTTCTTACCAAAACAAACCACACCCTTCATGGGTGACAACATTAAATAAATCCAATCACTAATTTTGAATTCACGATCCCTTTTCCTCACATCGACATAGTACTTTTGATGACTTTTGGATGTCTTCAACCTTCCCCTAATCATCCTAACATTCTCAACAGCCTCCCTAACCAGATCTAGTTCCAACAAATCTAACTCACAAACCTCAAACCACCTAACCGGTAATTTACAATGCCTACCATAGAGAGCCTCAAAAGGAGCCATACCGATGCTAAAATGATATCTATTGCTATAGGAAAACTCAATAAATGGAAGATGATCATCCCAACTACCCTAAAGCTCAATACACAATCACTAAGAATATCCTCAAGTGTTTGGATAGTTCTTTCGGCTTGGCCATCCATTTGAGGGTGAAAGGTTGTCTAAGTTTAACTCTTATACCAGGACCCTTCTGAAAGGATTTCCAATAATATGAAGTAAATTGAGAACCACGATCCAGTATGATAGACAAGGGCACCCCATGTAATCTCACCAACTCATAAATGTGCAATTTAGCATAATCTTCAGCCCTATAGGTAGTCTAAGATGGTAGCAAGTGAGACGATTTTGTCATCCTATCAACCACAACCCAAATGGAATAATAACCCTTTCTAGCCTTAGGCAACTAACCACAAAATCCATATTAATCTCCTCATACTTCAAGTAGGAATCTCTATGTATTTTGTTAGGCCACCCGGCCTTTGATGTTTGGCTTTGACTTGTTGACAACTATGACAATCGGAAATAAACTCCCTACTAATACACCTCTCTCAAATCCCTATACATCTTAGTAGAATCGGGTTAGATAGAATAGGAAGAGTTATGAGCCTTATAAATAATCTTTTCTATCAAACCATCAATATAAGGTACACGCAACCTACCTTGGTACCCAAGCGCACTATCTCTCCCTTGGGAGAAAACCTCCACCTTGTGCTCTTTTACTAAGGCCTTCAATTCAAACAAGGAGGGATCAAGATCTTGCTTTTCTTTTACCTCATCAAGCATGGAAGACTTTAGACCATCAACAACCACAATGGCACCATTATCAACC
Source organism: Solanum sejunctum (assembly GCA_025642045.1). NCBI lineage: Eukaryota > Viridiplantae > Streptophyta > Magnoliopsida > Solanales > Solanaceae > Solanum > Solanum sejunctum. The sequence goes on along the minus strand of JAOTQJ010174790.1, from coordinate 8,179 downwards.
TCTTCCAACCTAACTGCCAACCTAGCCAACCGATGGACCTCTATAGCCACCTCTTTGCCACTATCATCAATATGTGCTACATTATTTGTGGACACCCTACTTAAAGCATCGACCACCACATTAGGCCTTACTATGGTGATAGTGTACACTTATGTCATAGTCCTTTAGAAGTTCTAACCACCTTCTTTGTCTCAAGTGAAGATCCTTTTGAGTGAAGACATATTGGAAACTCTTATGACCGGTGAACACATCAACATGCACCTATACAAATAATAATGCCACATCTTTAATGCAGCTGCATGAGTAGTACAATTCATTTCATGCAATTTGAGTTTCCTAGAAGCATAGGCTATGACCTAACCATTTTGCATTAGAATACAACCCAAACTAACTCTAGAAGCATAATAATACACAACAAACCCCTCTATGCCTTCAGGTAGTGACAACATAGGAGCTGACACAAGCTTATCTTCCAAAGTTTGGAAACTCCTTTTGCACTAGTCGGTCTATATAAACATAACCTTCTTTTAAGTTAATTTAGTCATGGGAGAAGCAATAGAAGAGAACCCATTCAAAAATCTCTGGTAGTAACCCGCTAAGCCTAAGAAACTTCTAATATTTGACAGGAACAATGGTCTAGGCCAATTTTTAATCACATCCATCTTTTTAGGATCAACCTTATTACCATCCCCCGACAATACATAACCTAGGAAGGCAAGCTCTTTTTAACAAAAGTTCACATTTTTCATACTTGGCATACAACTTCTCTTCCCTCAATCTTTGTAGAACCACCCTGAAATGACCCCTATGATCTTTCTCACTATGTGAATAGATCAAAATATCATCAATGAAAACCACAACAAACAAATCAAGGTAGGGATTACAGACCCTATTCATAAGATCCATAAAGAAAGCCAGTGCATTGGTCAACCCAAAAGACATCACAACAAACTCATAATGCCCATACCTAGTCCATAAGGCCATCTTCGAAATATCACACACCCTCACCTTTACTTGATCGTACTTGAATCGAAGCTAAATCTTAGAGAAATGGATAGCCCCATGCAATTGGTGAAACAAATTATCAATTCTTGGAAGAGGATACCCATTATTAATGGCGACCCTATTAAGTTGCCAGTAGTGAATGCACATTATAAGAGACCCATCCTTCGTTTTCACAAACAACACTGGTGTACCCTAAGGTGGTTGGATAGGCCTAATAAAACCATTATCCAGCAAATCACTCAATTGCTCCTTCAACTTATTTAAGTCTATCGGGGCCATCAGTAAAGGGGAATAAAAATAGGTTGAGTATTGGGAAGGAAGTCTATACCAAAATCTATTTTCCTTTCGGGAGGAAAATTGGGAAGGTCATTTCGAAAGACATCAAGGAACATATTTACAATTAGAACCAACTTTATGGGAAGGATCTTGGATTCCACATCCCTAACCCTCATAAGATGGAAAAGACACCCTTTAGAGATTAACTTATGAGCTTAATGCAAGAGATGAACCTACCCTTGACCACCACATCATGACTCTCCTACTCAAGGACGGGTTCATTTGGGAATTAGAACTTGACCCTACGGTTTCTACAATCAGTAGAGGCATAATATTCATGCAATAAATCCATTCTAAGAATGACATCAAAATTAACCATATCCTACTCGACATGATCACAAGGCAATATTTTATGCAAGATACAAATAGTATAATTTCTATAGACCTTTTTACTATAAATAGATGCACCAATAGGAGTAGACAACTTATATGACTCATACAACAAGTTGGGCTCAACATGGAACTTTTTGGTAACAAAGGGGGTAACAAAATAAAGAGTGGTACCTAGATCAATCTACGCATACACATCAAAATCAAAGATTTTTCACAAACCGGTGACGACATCAGGCACCTCATCAAACCCTTGCCTCCCATGCAAAGCATAAAACTGATTGTGCCTTGGGGCACCACATTATTGACCACCTCTCCCCAAAGGCATTGCATTATCACCTTATGGATGAACCTCCTTACAATTGTTGCAATTTCAAGGGCTATCCAACACCTTATGCCCAACTTTCCATAACCATAACAAGCATTAGTATTCCTTAAGCATGGGCCACTATGACCCTTACCATATTTCAGACACCCTATATTAGGAACCACACCCCGAACACCTTGGGCCCTTGGAAAATTATTGGCAACCCTCTTCTTAAATGCATGAGAAGACCCTTGGCCTTGATGGAACCAACCACCCTTTTGACCTTGGAATTTTCCTTCAAAACGAAACCTCATGACCTCATTACTCCTCCTCTTCCTCAATTCTTCCTCCTCCATTTGCTTGGCATAGGTCATCAAATGGGACAAATCCATGTAACTAATCTACATAGTGGATCGACAGTCCTCACTCATCAAATCATATACAACTATAACAAACTTGTTTATTCTAGACCTTGGTTCAGCAACCAAGTGTGGGGCATACTTTGAGAGTTGGTTGAACTTGAGGGTATACTCCCTCACACTTATATACCCTTGTCTAAAATTCATAAATTCCACTAATTTGGATTCCCTAAGCTCAAGAGGGAAGAACTGATTAAGGAAGCTACCTTGAACATTTCCTGAAGCACTACATTGTTGATTCCCTTCTACTCCTTCCATTAATTGTACCATATTTGAGCTACACTTTTGAGTTGGTAGGCCGCCAACTCTGCCTTCTCCTCTGAGCTAACACCCATGATATCCAATACCTTATAGACCTCATCAATGAACTCTTAGAGGTCCTCATCTTCCTTAGATCCATAAAATTTTAGGGGATTCATCCTTATGAAGTCTCTCACCCAAGATGACAGAGTAGGAGCACAAGGGGCTTAGGACCCTTGGTTGGCTTAATTAGCCAAAACTTGTGCAAGGAAGGTGAGAGCATCCCAAAGCTCTCCATAAGTTGGTTGCTCCTAGGGTATGTGGGTTGTTCTTCCTCTTGTGTTAGACATGATCTAGCATAGAAAAGAACGATCTTTATAGGGGAAAAAACTTACTTTAAATATATAGCACAACTTAGAACATAAAGAAGGAAAATATTCCTAAATGCCTCATAGCCTCTTACTCATAGTAGTTGGGCACAACACAACAATGTACATGGCTTTGGTTGATGTAGTGTGTTAGATGTTAAGGACCATTAACAACCTAGTACTCTAATATAAAGTTTGTCATGACCAAAGCCTAGGGCCTAGACGTGACATAGTGCAACGGGAACTCGAAGGGACCCTAAGCAAGCCTTTTAGCACATCATTCACATCCTTGGTCGCGAAAGCAAAAAAATAACAACAACAGATAGTAAGCAGGGATAATCTAGGCTAAGGGACATCTTTCATAACATGAACATCAAGAGTCAAGAGAGAGAGAGAAAGAGTCAAAGCTTATAACATTACACATGACAAGTCCAACAACACCTCTAATACATATATAAGAGTGGGGGCCAAGAGAAGCAACTAGGCTCACCTTCATAGTCAACATATACATAAAATAAAAATAGTTTTAGAACATAGCATGAGATCATAACAACAACAGATAGTAAGTAGGGATAATCTAGGCTAAGGGACATCTTTCATATCATGAACATCAAGAGTCAAGCGAGAGAGAGAGAGAGTCAAAGCTTATAACATTACACATGACAAGTCCAACAACACGTCTAATACATATATAAGAGTGGGGGCCAAGAGAAGCAACTAGGCTCACTTTCACAGTCAACATATACATAAAATAAATATAGTTTTAGAACATACCATGAGATCATAAGCATACTCCCTCGAATGGAGGAGTCACAATAATCTTGAGAGAAATTGTACTAGCCACATGGAGAAAGATGCTCAAGCACTCTAGTTTCTACATGGTGACATTATATAGGCATAGAGTATGCATTAGTACGTTTGAATTTACTAAGTATATAGGATAAAATACAATATGAGATAAGTGATATAATCAAAATGCATAAGCTTAGGTAATGAGTAACATATAATAATATGGCATGCATGGAAGAAGCTTGTATTAAACCATGCTTATATAGAACATAATACATGTTTAGGGAGTGACCATTTTTAGTAAAGATGTTTGATTAGGTGTGAATCCCCAAATATGGTTATCAAGGTACAAATCCCTCGACATAGTTGTATGGGCCTATCACCTCTTGAGCGATGTGCGATCGAGGTACAAACCCTTTAACATGGTTACTTGGGCCTACAACCTCCCAAGCGAGGCTTGGTCAATTCCAAACACTATAATGATAATATCATATAGATAAGTTCCTTTCATCATCATATAGTCATTCAACTCATAAAACATTCATTGGGCTTTCAATTCCTCAAGAAATCATAACTAGACATTTTATCAAACTCTTGGAGGATGTGTAGTGCTAGTGTAAAACCATGCAATTCAAGAGTGGAATCATGCCAGAAATTTTAGTGTAAACCCATCAATATATCCATAGTAACACCCTTAAACAGTATATATCAAAATCCTTCATCAAATCTCACAATAGGTCTCAGATTCATAGCTCAAACACATGCTAAAACAGTCATAATTTTTTGAAACCCCAACATAGTGTGTAGTGAATTTCATAATAAGTAAGATCCATGAGTAATTCAACTTTAAATCATGCAATTTTAGGTAATAGAAAGCTTTGGCATCATGGGTGAAAGGAACCCATATACCTTAGTTTAGATAATCCTTAAAGAAGATTAGACATGGAGACTTGAAGATTGAATAAGAACCTTAAGATCCGGATGAGTCCTTGGACTTAAAATTTGGAGTGAAATATTAGTTAAGTGTTTGTGTGAGTATTGGGGAATGTCTTGAATGATATGAGGGAGAAATAAGTCTAAGCGTGGGAACAGTTAGCCCTAAGACCCAAAAGTCTTGGACCAAGATAGAAAAATAGTGCACAAAATAACACAGAAGACCTTAGTCCGGTGTGCCATGAGCGCAGATGCACTCTAGAATTCACATTTTTGTGATTTTCAAATTTTTGCTACGGTTGCTCTTAAATCGGGATTAGACCCATTTCCAACTCAATTTTACCTTCTAAATAAGAATATGAAGTCATATTTTCAATATCGCGCACAGATTGTTAGATATATGGAAATTATGATTTTGGAAACTTTTGAGGCACATTTTTGGGAATTTTTTGGGGTCATTTCAGGAATATCACATTCCTTTTCCTTCAATTGATGATACCCAAAGTGATGGTCAATCTTTGAGAAGTGGCTAGATGCTTGGAAAGGGATACTTGTTCTTCATAGTAACCTTGTTGAGCTACCGATAATCGATGTACATTCTAAGGCAGCTGTGTTTCTTCCTTACAAGTAATATCGGTGCACCCTAAGGTGACTTGCTAGTCCTTATGAAACCTTTCTCAAACAAATCTTTTAATTGGTCTTTCAATTCCTTCAACTCAGCCAGGGCCATATGGTAAGGAGGAATAAAAATAGGGTGGGTATTACGTAGGAGGTTTACACTGCAATATATCTCCCTTTTAGGAGGGGAACTAGGAAGTTCATCTTTAAAGACATCAAGAAACTCATTAACTGCTAGAACCGACTCAATAGTAGGGATTTTAGACCCCACATACCTAACCCTTACAAGATGGTATATGAAACCCTTAGAAATCAACTCTCGAGCCTTAAGACGATAGATGAACCTACCCTGAACCATCGAATTATGACCTACCCACTCAACGATGGGTTTATTAGAGAATTTGAACCTAACCTTGTAGGTTCTACAATCAATAGAGGCATGATATGCATGTAACTAGTCCATCCTAAAAAAGATGTCAAAATCTACCATGTCAAGTTCAACAAAATCACAAGGCAAGACTTTGTGCAATATAGACATGGGATAACCCCTATAGACTCTTTTAGCAACAATAGACTCATCAACGCGGGTAGATACTTCAAAAGATTCACATAACAACTCAAGACACATATGAAGTTTATTAGCAAAAAAAAGAGTGATAAAAGAAAGAGTGGTGCCCGAATCCAATGAAGAATATACATCAAGATTATAGATCCTTAACATACCAATAACAACATCGAGCGCCTCATACACCTCTCGCTTTCCTTGAAGACCATAAATGTGATTGTGGTGTGGAGCACCTCCTTGTTGGCCACCTTCTACCTGATGGTCACCATGATAATTTTGTACTTAAGGATGACCATCTCTATCCTTGTTTGGATAATCTGCAATCTTGTGCACATTTTTCCATGTAAGAAGCAAGAGCTTATGTCCTTGTAGCATCTACCACCATGATTTTTACCACACCTTCCATACGTAGGAATGATTGGGCTATCATTACCACCTTGAGCTCGAGGGTTGGGCACCCTATCAATAGAAAATCTTTGAACTTGGGCATTAGAGGACCCTTGGCCTTAAAACATATGGCCTTGTTAAAAACAACCACCTTTAGTACCTCGAAAACCACAATCATACCAAGCCCTCTTGGACACTCCACTCCTCCTTTATCTAAGCTTTTAAACTTCAAGTTGCTCAACATAAGTCATGATTTAAGACAAGTTCATATCTCTTATGAGCATGGTGGTTCATCATTCTTTACTAATCAACTTAGGCATGGTCGACACAAACTTGTGCCTCCTTTCCATAAGGTCAACAACCAAGTGAGGAGCATAGTTTGAAAGTTTTTTTAACTTGGGGGCATACTCCCTAACACTCTTCAAACCTTGTTTGAGGTTCATGAACTTTATCCTCTTAGCTTCTCTTAGCTCCAGGGGAAAGAAACTGTTGAGGAAAAGGGCCTTGAATGCTTCCTAGGTGATAGGTTCTCCATACTCTCTATCACCCTTCAATTTGACAAACCATAATTAAGCAAGGCCTTTTAGTTGATAGGCCTCTAGTTCTACCTTCTTCTCTGAGCTAACCCCTATAATGTCATTATCACAACCTAAGCCTAGAGCCTAGATGTGACACAGAACAAGGGTGTCACGACCCAACCCTGGTGCCGTGATTGGTGCCGATAGGGCACCCAGACATACACTATACCGAATTTCCATTCACAATAGCTAAGGAATTTCATGAAATTTCGACAGAGTTTCCTCTGTTTTTCTGACTAGCCTCACCTGCAAACAGCGAACCCAACAGTACCAAACATCACTATATGATCATATATATATATATACGGGCCGACAAGGTCACCGCTGCGGCAAAACAACCCAATAAACATATCATACAAACGAGATCATACCAACATAATTTCCCACACCCACGTGTATCCACAGTCCTCTATGCACAGAAACTGGATCATAAGATGGGACAAGGCCCCATCATACCCTCGAATATATAAAAATGCAAAATACAAAAAGTACGAGTACAAGTCTATCCGAATGATTTGCTCCTGATGCAAAGGAGCACGTCAATGGTGGCCGAAAGTCCTAAGAAGATGTCCTTCTAACCTGTTCATCTGTACCTGCGAGCATGAACGCAGCCCCCGAAGGAGGGGGGTCAGTACGAAATATGTACCAAGTATGTAAAGTGGAAAGCCCGAAATGTAAGTTAACATAATAATCCAAATAAGAAAATATAGAAGGCAAACCTGTATGTAAACATCAAAATATTTATTTATTCAAACATCAAAATAAGGCACATAGGATGGGAGCGATGGCGACCTCCAAACGCGCGCCATACCACAGCATAACACCAGAAGTTTTAAATCTCTAAAATCTCCAACACAAATCCCAACTGTAACATAGGATAGGTGAACTAGGGCGATGCGCCAAGCATTCTCGTGAGCCAGGGCGATGCGCCAAGCATCATAATACATAAAGGTCATCATGCCCGTTTATGGAGCCGAGGTGATGGTGCCACACACTCCCGTGAGCCAAGGCGAACTTAGCCCAGCACTCCCACGTCATGATGCCATCCCAGCCCAGCTCCTTATGTCTCCAAGCTAAGCAAATCTGGTCCATGGGCAAACCGACCTACCGTATCCAGCCTACTTTAGAATATATATATATATATATATATAATCATATATGCGCACGAAATATCCAACCCAAGAACCGGTGAATGAGGCCAAACGAGCACAAACAAAGTCGTGAGATTCATATGCACAAAAACTGGTTTCAAAAACTTGGAAATATGCAAAATGTCCACTTTTGAAATCAAGTAGTTATTCTTT
>JAOTQJ010174770.1:0-24415 GCA_025642045.1 Solanum sejunctum | reverse complement strand
TTGTTGTCTGGGTTGCTGCTGGATTTTCTTTGCAGGTGCAGTTAGTTAATAAAACAGAGGAAACTCTGCTGAAATTTCGGTAGAATTCTTAGACTTTAAGTTGTGGTTTTGCGATTTAATACTGGTTTAAGTGCCTAATTGGCACGGTACATGGCCCCGGGGTTGGGCTGTGACAATTTCACTTTCAAGGCATAGATAAAATCCACAATTTTTCCAAGTTCTCACAATTCAACAAGTACAACTCAGTCAACAATAGATAACCAGTCATTCTAAGTCACAAACAAAGGAAATATAATGTTCAAGTAAGCTTAACAAGGTTTAAAAATCAATTTGTCTCAAATAATAGCCAAAACAAGCAAATACGTTGGACTTTTCCCCTCGAATTTGCACTCAAAATGTCATAGTCTAGTCAACTATGGTTCACAATCTCAATATGAGACTAGTGACATTAAAATCAAGAAATTGGAGTGAAAAGGCAAGATTTTCAAAAATTTCATGTCGAAAAAGGTTCCCGAAATTTGAAAATTATTACATGAAAATGATCTACAAGCAATAAAGAATCTAACAGTGAAAATCATTTCAAAAAAAGGAGTTAAAATGAGGACACAATCAACAATTTAGTATTAGAAATCAAAGTACGAGAAATTTCTAATTTCTTCAATTAAAAACCTCAATTTCCAAATTAAAATCACAATTTAGTTAATGAAAATTGAAAACATAGGGTAGAAATTAGTTACCCAATAGTCTTACGTTGAAAATCCTTGAAGAAATTCTCTAAAACTGGGCTTGGAAGATTGAAAATGATGAAAAATAACAAGACCCGTCATTTTTAATACTTAAAACTATTTTAGGTAAGTTGTACTCTGCGAATGCAAAGCTTAAGGCTTCATACACCTTCACAAATGCGGATGTAGGGTCCATGAATGCGGAGGTCCCCCTTGCTCCCAGTCTGCGAACATGGAGGCTGGGTCTATGAACGCGAAGGTCACAACACCCACGCCTCCATGAAAGCGGGTTCCAACCCTGCGAACGTGTAGAACAAAGGAGGCTACACCAAATTTCCAAAAACTAATTATTTTTCAAACTCGAAACGGACTCCCAGGGTTCGTTCAGAACCCGATATACACAAACTAAACTTGTAAGCCTATCAGAAATGATGTTTTGGACTCAATGGAACTATCAGAATTTGATTCTGAGGTCTTCTTAACCCAGATGCTGAAAAAGCTCGATAAAATTAACCAAAAACTCAAATATCCAAAATAATCTTGGAAAGTTCTAGTGTTAGGTTCACTATCTAGAACCACGAGAACTGTTGAAATTTTGATTTGAGCTTTCGAACTCCGAATGTTGACCAAAGTCAAATTATAATCTAATTTCAACTGAAAATCACAACTTTGGGTCCAAAATCTTCATTTTGACTCCAAATTCAGTTTTGGAGTTGCATTTCAACATCCAAAATTCAAGATGATCCCAAAACTCAAAATTTCTCACGTTACGCCTTTAAAAAACTTTTCTTTAGAAAAATTTTAATTTTCACAAGATTTTTGAAATTTGACTTTTCAACTTATCTTAATATGACTCAAAACAACTTTTAGGAAGAATAAAATTATGGTGATTTAGCTGGAAATACCAAAACGACCTTCCAAATTATTACAACTTATTGGGTAAATCAGAAATTTAACCATTAATAAGGACCAAAACTCAATAAAAAAATCTTATTGATTTAGCATATTTACAAATTAATAATCAAAAAACTGAAATAATAATACATAAATTAGAATCGAACTAAATCGATCAATGCACGCCCCTACTAACACTTATTGCTACCAAAATAAGAAGCCATAAACATATAGATCATGAATTGCAACTCCGACATAAAACTCTAATGCCGGTGGTGGTTGTTGAGTATAGAAAATGTTAGGTAAAGAGTGCTATGATATTGATATTGTCCTAGACAATATCTATGGACAGGAATTCTGTGAGAAAGTCAACGAATACTTATCAGCATCAGTTGAGAAAACCCATGGAGTTGGTGTAATCCAATGAGTCATGAAAAGAAAGATTTAGAGAGTAAATAAAAAAATACTCTCTAATTTTTTCTTTTTCAAGACTCACTCACAACTCTTACGCATGCATGGATACCTTATTTACAGGCAACAAAAATCGCCATATGCATAGCTAAACTTCAAATTGGATTTTTCTTGTTCACTTTTAGACTTGATATTGGATTTTGCTTCTTTACTTTATCTATTATTGTTGACTTTCTTAAGTTTTGTTTGAATTTTAACACTCCCTTCGAACCAAACTTTTCATTTCAAGATTCTTTTTGAGCATGTGAAATACCTTCGCTTTTGTGCGATAGTAGAATACTCCACTATCTTGTTCTTCACTTGTTCACAAATAAAATGATACTTTGTATAGATGTGCTTGCTTTGATTGTGCGACACTGGATTCTTCACGAGTGATATGGTAGACCTGTTGTCGACATAAATTATGACCAGGTCTTCTTGTGCAAAAGATAATTTTTTAAAAGATTCTTCAACCAAATTGATTGATAGGTACATCCTGTCGCGACTATGTATTCTGCTTCATATGTTTAAAAACTATCATGCCAAGATGGAATAAATATCCAGACATGCTTTTTTGATCATCTAAGTCTCCCCCATAATCATTGTCTGAGTAATCGATCAATTTTTATTTTTCTGAGTGTGTATAAAATATATCATGATCTATCATATATTTAATGTATCTCAAAATTCTCTTTGCGGCAATATTCCAATGATCTTGATTTGACTTCTTCATAAATCTGCTAATTAGTTCAACTGCATACATAATATTGGGCCGCTATATGGACAAATAGCTTAGACTACCAATGATGCTGTTAAAGAAAGTTGGATTTATTTACTCGCTTGTTGAGTCAACACTTAACTTCATACTTGGTTTTGCTGGTACGGATATAGGCTTACAATTTTGCATTATAAACTTTCTCAGAATTTGCTCCGCATAATTCTTTTGAGGCATAATTATGTTATCTCGTATTTGTTTCTATTTGACTCTAAGAAAATATGACATTTCACCTATGTCTATCATTTTAAATTCTTTAGTCATAGCTTTCTTAAAATCATTGAACATACCTATATTATTTTCCATGAAAATCATATCATCCATATATAAACGCACGATCAAGATGTCACTGCCTTATATTTTTCATTTATAGGGCATGGTCATATGGAGTTTTCACGAATCCATTCTTCTGAAAGTATTCACAGTTCTCGTATTCCATGCTCTCAAAACTTTCTTTAATCCATACAAAGCTTTCTTTAAATGATAAACTTTATTTTTCTGTCTTTGCTTTATATATCCATGCGGCTGCTGGATAAAAACTTCTTCTTTTAGTTAGCCATTTAGAAATTCAAAATTCACATATATTTGATAAGTCTTCTATTGATTTTGCACTGTAACTGTCATGAGAAGCCTTACGATATTAATTGATTCTTGCAATCAGAGCAAATACTCCATCATAATCTACTACATATTTTTGTTTATAGCCTTTTGCAGTGAATCTTGGTTTATATTTGTCCACATTTTCTTTTTTATTGATTTTTGTCTTGTACACCCATTTGACTTCAATAGGATTACGTTCTTCTGGCAAACTTATTAGCTCCCATGTGTCATTTCTTCTGATGGCATTAATTTCTTCATCCATCGCCTTCTTCCATTTAACATCTTCAGTTGCCTCTTCATATGTCACTGGATCACATTCTGCCATTAAACAAAATAAGGAATAATTGAGAGTTGTTTCAATGGATTTAGTATGCATTTTTGTTGGAACTTCACTTGAGTTGCTACTACTTGGTGATGCAAATGTTGAAGGTGTTATTGCAACAAGGAATTGTTGTGGACTTTGTTCATCACCTTGTTCATTCTAATCAACAAAATATCATCTTCCTCGTCACAAAAGAATAATCCTTCAATTTTCTTTTCTTCTTCACTCCATTTTCAATAATTAGCTTCATTATATTCAATGTCACTTGAGATGATGACCTTCTTAGTGAGCGGATTATACCACCTATAAGTTTTACTTATTTTATCATAGTCAATGAAGATGCATTTTTCTCCTCTATCATCAAATTTTGTTCATTAACTATTAGGAACATAGACATATGCAATACATTCAAATATCTTGATATGTCCAACTTCAGGCTTTTGACCACTCTACGCTTTATTTGGTGTCATATATTATACACTCTTTATTGGACGACGATTCAACAAATAAATTGCAATTTCGACTCTTCAGCCTCAAAATTACTTGGTAAATTCTTTTCTTTCACCATGCTCCTAGCCATGTTGAGAATGGTAGGGTTCTTTCTTTCCGCAACTCAATTTTGTTGAGGTGTGTATCTAACTGCCAACCGATGAATAATCCCATGCTCTTTAATGAAATTTTTGAATAGAATTGCAATGTATTCACCTCTTCTATCAAATCTGCGTATCTTCAGATAATACCCACTTTATTTTTCTACCATCGCTTTGAACTCTTTGAACCTTTCAAGAGTTTTTGATTTTTTTTCAAAATATATAACCAACGTTTTCTGTCATAATCATCAAGAATTGTTAGGTAATACCTATTTTCACCAAGTGATCGTATGTCAAACAGACCAACTAAATTCGAGTGCACAATCTCGAGTAGTCTTCTAGCTCTATTGGATTTTTAACTGTTGGAAATTCAAGAGACCAAGATAATACAAATATTACTCAATACAAGTAGAAGAGAAGTGAAGGGAAGATGATTTTCTATTTAATTTTTTGCTTATTCAAAAATGGATAGATTACATGACTATTTATATATAAATTCATCTATGTACCTAGCCTAGCATACATGTACCATATTTACTACTTCACATCCTCCAAATTCATGAATACACCTAACTGAACTTAATCTAGACTTTTTCACAAATTCATGCATCTCCTAATACATTAATCTACTAGTTTATAAACTAAAATAAATATAATATGAACACACTAAATAATGTGAATAAGTTTATTTTTTCAACATCTCCCCTTAAAGTTGATTGACTACAGAGTCATCCGCAACTTCTAAAAAAGATCTTAGGCTTACAACGAGACTCTTGAAATATATAGAATTGATATTTTCTCCATCTTCATGTTTGGACAGTTTCATTCCATAATCTACAGGGTGCTAACAAGCTTGCAATTCTCTATCTTGAATTTATTGAGAATCTCCTTTACATATTCTCCTTGAGAAATAAATATGTCATCATTCTTCTGCTCCACTTTAATGCCAGGATAGTATGACATGAGACCAATATCCATCATTTCAAATTCTCATGCCAAACTTATTGAAAAAAACATTGGATTATTTTCTGTCAAGATTAAATCATCCACATACAAACAAACAAGTAATAGGTCACTACTTTCATTAACGTTTACAAAAAGTGCATTCTCATATGGACACTTTACAAAACCATTGACTTAAAAATATTTATCAATTCTACAATTCCAAGATCGTGAAGCTTATTTCAAGCTATAAAGCGCCTTCTTCAATTTTAAGATTTTGTCTTCTCCTCCTTCAACCTTATAGCTCAAAGGTTGATTAATGTATACTTTTTCCTCCAAAATCCCATTCAAGAAAGACGACTTCACATCCATTTGATGGACTTTTCACTGATTTTGAGCTACCAAAGAAATAATCAAGCGGATTTTCTCATAACGAGCAATTGGTGCGAACACCTCATCATAATTAATACTAGCCTTCTGCATGTAGCCTTTTGCTATCAATCTTGCTTTATACCTAGCTTTCTATTTTACCTTTGAAATTTTTCTTTAGCTTGTAAATCCATTTTACTCCTATGGTGCTTTTTCATTTAGGATGTTTTGCTAACTCACAAGTATCATTCTTCTTGATTGCCTTAACTTCTTCATCCATCAAAACTCTCCATTTTGGATTACCAACAACATCTTCATAACTTATAGACTCACTGTCCACAAGTAAATTTTAGTTAGTTAAATCACATAAATTTTCTACCACTTCTTCAGTTGTGTCATACAAGTCTTGAAGACTTCTAGACTTTTGAGGTACACAGCTTGAACTTGATTCTCCAACTTCATGAACTTGTGATGGAGGTTTTGTAGGTGGTATAATAGGCTGCTTCACCACTTCTTCATCAAGTTCATCAACAATAAATGGACTAAAAGAGTACTGCGCTTTAGATTTCTATTTCTTCATCAACTTCACCAATGTGCTTTAGATTTTCATTTCCAAGCACTATCTTCATCAACTTATACATATCTTCTTACGGTGACCTTGCCATTTTATGGGTTATATAATTTATAATTTTTAGATCTTTGTACATAACCAACAAAAATATACCTCTCACTTTTTTCATCAAGCTTAGATCTCTTCTCATCCAGCACATGTACATAAAAAATGCCTCTAAACACTCGCAAGTGAGCAACTTTAGTTTGAAACCACTCCAAACCTCTAGCAATGTTTTGCCACGAACACTCTTGGTGTGACGTTAATTTGATAAGTACACTGCACAAGTAATTGCTTCAACCTAAAATTTCTTAGGCATATTTTTGCTCTTCAACATACTTCTTGCCATGTTGAGAATAGTTCAATTCTTCTTCTTCACCACGCCATTTTGTTGAGGCGATCTTGGAACGGTCAAAAAATGATGTATTTCATTTTTGTCACAAAAAGCCTTGAACTCATTTGAAATGAATTCTCCACCATGCTCTTAAAATTCTTGAAGTTCTCAAATACCTCAGATTTTTTCTTAAAAAAACACACCCAAATTTTTTGAGAATAATCATCAACAAAAGGAAGAAAATAATTACTTTTACCAAGTGAGGCTGGCTTGATAGATCCGCACACATCCATATGAATCAATTCTAAAGGACATCGTGCACTTGTCAATGACTCTTTGGGAAAACTTTTTCTTGATTGCTTTCCAAAATGACATTCTTTGCAAAGTTGATTAGGATGGTTAATGGTTGCAATCCTTTCACCATATTTTCTTTTTTCATCAATCTTAGACTATCAAAGTTCAAATGGACAAATCTCAGTGCCAAAGACACGATGAATTTTTGATATATAAAAATAAGCACATTGGTTTATCATTCAGAAGATTCAACAAAAATATTTTATTTTTAGCCATGGGAACATTGGCTAATAGTCTTCTATTTTCATCTTACATTGTCAACATTTTATCTTTCAAATAAATATCATAATTTTTCTCCAAAAATTGCCCCAAACTCAAGATATTTACTTTTTATCTCTGGTATATACATGACATTTGAAATAGATTGATGACTTCCATCTTTCAAACGAATTAAAATCATACCTTTTCCTTTGATTTGAACTAAATCTTAAAGAGTCTCCAAGAGTGATGTTTCCACCATTAAATTGCTCAATCTCAGCAAATAATTGCTTTTTCACGCAAATATGACTATTTGCACCTGAATCAAGGTACCATTTATTTTTCTCAATACTTTCTTCTTCTTTATATGCCATAAGTAAAGTGTCATTTTCATGAAAAATGACCATACTTATGATAAGTATAACACTCAATATTTGATTTGCCATACCTTTCTTGATTTGACCTCCATCCTTTACCTCTTTCGCGGCCTCTTTCTTGGTCAGAGTCTTGACTTCTTTTTTCTTTGGTTGGAGGTTGACTACCACCTCTTCCTCCTCTACCATGACCTCTTCCATGCCCACGACCTCTTTGTTGTGAGCCACTCCTGTCATCTTTCTCCTTCAATGAAATTTTTGCTTGCAAAGCTTGTTCAACTGACTCTTTTTTCAATTTCTTTAACTTTTCTTCATGTGCTTGCAAAGAACTTGTGAGTTCTTCTAAGGTTATGGTATCTAAATCCTTCAACTCTTTAATAGCAATAACAATATAATTAAATTTTGAATCTAGGGATCGTAATATTTGTGCAACCACCTTATCATACTTCAATACTTCACCATATCTGCTCATTTGATTGACAACTACCAACACGCTTGAGATATAATCTCAAACTAATTTGGATTCCTTCATTAGCAGTGATTTAAATTCTCCTCTCAAGGTCTGGAGATAAACCTTTTTCACCTTATCCAAACCTTTAAAGGAATTTTGAAGAATCTCCCACGCTTGCTTGGAGGTTTTTGCATTTGTAGCTTTCTCAAACATCTTTTCATCCAAACTTTGATGGATGAGTGTGAGTGCCTTTTGGTCTTTCTTCTTTGTGATAGTAGGATCATCTTCTTCACCAACACCACTCTCCACAATTTTCCATATATCATAGACTCCTAACAAAGCTTTTATTTGAATGCACCAACTTTCATAATTTTCTTTGGTGAGCATCGAAACTTGGAATGGAATTCCATTGAAGCTGAAGTGTTATTTATAAAAACAAATAAATAATGATGTGCCCATCTCAAGAAAGGAGTCCTACATGGAAAGTCTTTAGGGTGCAATATAAATACCTTCATCAAGCCTAAAAGACACAGCTTTTGCAATCTGATTTCGACGATTACTTTCAAGGAAGAGCAAGGGCACTTGGCGAGAGCAATCAAGCAAGATCTAGAGTTAGACTTTCTTGATTGTTTAAGTCTATTTGACAATCTTCTTAGAATCTTTTTTTAGTGATAAATTTTATAAAAAGTTGTTGTTTTGTGAGTTGTGTTGAGAGTGGGTTTGACTCTCAAGAGTTGAGGTTGTTGCAAGTGGTGTAAGTTGAACATTGCTCATTTTGAAGTTAGTGAAGTTGTTGAATCCTATGAGTGTAGGTAATGGTTGTTTCTCCCTTGAGCAAGGAGTTTTTCCATTATAATTGTTTGTTTCTCTTTACTGCTTTAGTAAACTCTTACTTACTGTTTGGTGAACTGGGTTCATCGAAAGTTTAGAGGCATCAACTCTTTCAATTGGTATTAGAGTAGGACTTTTCATGCAAGGTTAACTATCATGAAAAGATAATGGCTGCCCCACCTATGGCATAGGAAGCAGCTTCTCAATCCAGACCACCATTGTTCAACAGACAATACTATCGTTGGTGGAAAACTAGAATGATGAATCATATTGAAGGTGAACATCCTGATCTTTAGAACGTGGTGCTCAATGGACCGACTATTCTAATGAAGAATGCCTCTACTAAGGGTACTACCAGGGTACCTAAGGAATACAGTGAATGGAATGATGCTGACAAGATTGCCATTCAGAACAATGCCAAGGCTAAGAAAATCTTGTCGTGCGATATCGATCCCAAGGAATACAATAGGATTTTGTCATGCCAAGATGCTGAGCAGATTTGGGATACTCTAAAAATCGCTCACGAATGCACGTCTCAAGTTAAGAAGGCTAAGATTGACAATCTCAATTGAGAGTATGAGTTGTTCAGAATACATGAAAGTGAAACTATACATGCGATGGAAACCAAGTTCTCTGCTATCGTCAATGAGATCTACTCCTTCGGTGAAGTCATCTCCACTGGGAAGGCCATCCAAAAGTTGCTGAGTGTGTTACCTGAATCCTGGGAAAGCAAAGTTGAAGCTATCACTGAATCTAAGGACCTAGGCAACATGTCGATGGATCAGCTATTGGGAACTCTAGCTATGTATGAGTTCAAGAGGAATCAAGAGAAAGAACTTAATAACAAAAGGAAGAACAAGAACTTCGCTCTAAAAGTTGTGAAAAGGAGGACTATGAAGAAGAAAATATAGCCTTGATTACCAAGAAGTTCCAGCATGTGCTAAAAAGAGGAAACATTGGATAAAGAAGGACCACTCAATGTACTGCTAAAAAAGATCTGAGGAAACAATTATGCCACAAGTGCGGTAGCCCCGACCACTTTATCAAATTCTGTCCACTATGGGTACTTGAGTACAAGAAAAACAACCCAGAGAATCCTAAAGAAACCAAGGCTGAACCACCTTATATTCGCAAAGATAGAAGGATGACCAATCAGGAAGCGAATCTTTCAGTGCAAAGAGCATTGGAAATACTAGCAAGGAATCCAGGTGAAGAATCAAATGGCAAGACCCAGAGAATAAATCTCTCATGGCAGTCGAGAAACCAAAAAAATATGACTTTCTTGCTTTTGTTACCATGGAGGAGTCCGATGAAGAAGGAGACAAGGAGCAGAAAATTGAGGTTGTTGATCCCAAAACTGACAAAGTTGAAGTTGGGCAAAAGAACTTGACAATGATAGCAAGATCAGGTTCTCATGATCTGGATGATGCTTTGCTGATACTAAGGTGAGTATTGAACAAGCTAAAGCTAATATTCATACTTATTCCAAAAAAAAACCTTGAATCTCTATCACAGATTCTGATTGAAGCCTATCTGACCATTTATGAATCTAAGGACCTTCTTTTGGAAGACTATGCCCTGTTGAGAACTGAGAATGTTGAACTCGAGAATGATAATAAAAAACTACAGTCAGAGATTGATGGCCTTAAATCTTCTAGAAAGGAGAAAAATGTTATAAGTGTGACCCAATCTAATCTGGAAGTGAAGGTTAGAAAACTAGGAGAAAAGCTAGGAAACATGAGTCATAAGAATGAGGTTCTCCTGAAAGAACTTGACTAGACCAAATCCAAATTAGAGCACACTATGAAGTAGGCCAACTCCTTTGCCATGCTCGAAGATATGCAGCAAAGTCAATCCACCACTAAGTATGGGATTGGGTTCAAAATCAAAGAACCTAAGAACCAAGATACAGATCATTGGAATCTGTCCACCTTGTGTGGAATGTACAGACATGTGGGAGAGAATTGCAATAAAAATGCCAAAGCCCAATATAGTAACATATCATACATTAATAGAAATCATGAAAGGTGTAATCCAAGAAAGGGGACAGGATAAAGATATTCTCGTAGGAGTAATAGGAATAGGTCAGGAAGAAGATACTAACCCAGGCTTAGTTGGTTTAATAACAAAGAAAAATACCCCCCTAGAACCAACAGGAATAAGTCAGGCAGAAAAAACCCTCACACATCTCATTGTTTCATTAATGAAAGTAGATACTTTGTTAATACCACCAATGAAGGAAGGGATCTAATTCATCCTTTCTACAATCAAAAGGGACCCAAGTGGATCTGGATACCCAAATCTCACCTCTGTTAATTGTGCAGTAACTGTAGAAGGAAAATAGAAGCAGAGATGCTTGGATAGCACAGGCTCCGGCACATGACGGGTGATGAACGCAACATCCTTCTACTAAGTGACTTTCAAGGCGAAAACGTTGGCTTTAAAAATGGAAAACAAGGTGAAATTAAAGGCATTGGAAAGGTGGGAACCTATATGTCCCAATGCATTAACAATATGTATTATGTAGAAGGTCTGAAGCACGACTTTTTAATTGTGTCTCAAATGTGTGACAAAGGAAACAATGTACTCTTCACTACATCAGAGTGCAAGGTGACAAATGCAGTTTTGAAGAGGCTAATCCTGAAAGGAATGAGGCACAAGAATGTGTACAAAGTAAATATCAATGGTCCATGTCAACTAGAGATGAAGTGTTTGAGTGCCATGAGCGATGCTTCCTCCCTATGGCACAAGAAGCTAGGACATGTCAGTTTCTCCACAATAAATAAACTGATCCTTAAAGATCTGGTTCTGGAATTTCCTAAAGGAAAAATCAATGAAGAACAAGTGTGCAGAGCGTGTGCTCAAGGTAAGCATGCCAAGAGCAACTATCAACTAATAGGGTTGGTTAGCACCAATTTGCCACAGGAAGTGGTTCACATGGATCTCTGTGGACCCATGAGTGTACTGAGAAAAGGTGGTAACAGGTAAGTCTTCATTCTTGTAAATGACTACTCATGATTCACTTGGACCTTCTTCATAAAATCCAAAGATGAAACATTTGATGTTTTGTTGTATATGCTAAGATGGTCCAAAAGAATTTAAATTGCTAGCTGAAAAGTTTGAGAACTGACCATGATATGGAATTCAAAAACTCTAAGTTTCTCACATTTTGTGCTGAAAATAGGATGACTCACAAATTCTCAACCCCTAGAACTCCTCAACAAAATAAGGTCATGGAAAGAAAGTACAGATCTTTGGAAGATATGGCCAGAACCATGTTGATTGCTAGTGATCCTCCCCAAAGTTTTTGGGCTGAAGCAGTGAACATAGCCTATTATCTCATCAATAGATGCATGATCAGATCCATCTTAAATAAGACCTCATATGAATTACTTAAAGGCAGAAAACCAAACCTAGCACATCTTTGTTCCTTTAGCTTTGTCTCCTACGTGTATAACAATGGAAAGGATGATCTGGGCAAGTTTAACGCCAAAAGTGATGAAGGAATCTTCATTGGGTACTCATCTCACAGCAAAGCTTACAAAGTGTACAATAAAAGAACCAGATACATTGAAGAAAGTGCACATGTTATATTTGATGAGGCCAGTCAAGGGGTTAAGAAAGTCTTGCAGGAGCAGACACAAAAGGGAACAAAAGCCTCACCTGGAAGGAGTCAGATGATGAGGATGATAGGGAACAGAGAAGTGGACCTAGTCCACCAGATCAAGGAATTAGAGAGAGTGAAGCGTGCATCACACTGAAAATGGTTCTCAAGGGACAACATTGGTTGCCGAACCTGGTCCCTCAAATGCTACAACCAATAATCCTGTACTTGAGGAATCGAACAACAATTAGAAGCACAAGATTTCTCATCCTCTTGAGAAACTGTTGATGCCCCTAGATTCAGGCATCTCTACCAGGTCAAAGCTCAGAAGTATGTGTGTCTATTTTGCATACGTATCCCTGATTGAACCTAAGAACGTGAAATAAGCTCTGCAGGATCAAGAATGGATATCTGCAATGCAGGAAGAACTTTTATAGTTTGAACGAAGCAAAGTGTGGCACCTGGTCCCACCTCTTGAACATCAAACCATCATTGGCACGAAATAGGTCTTCAGGAACAAGTTGGATGAAGAAGGAATGATCACAAGAAATAAGGCCAGATTGGTGGTGCAGGGGTATAATCAAGAGGAGGGTATTGATTATGATGAGACTTTTGCTCCAGTTGCACGCATTGAAGCTATTCATATGCTCATAGCCTTTGCTGCTCATATGGAATTCAAACTATATCAGATGCATGTTAAGAACATATTCCTAAATGAGTATTTGCAGGAGGAAGTGTATGTCAGACAACCTCCTGGCTTAGAAAATCATGAGCATCCTGACTATGTGTACTAACTAGACAAAGCTCTTTACGGACTGAAACAGGCACCTAGAGCATGGTATGATTAGTTATCAAATTTTCTGCTGAAACATGGGTACTCAAAAGGAAGGATTGATAAAACCTTATTTCTGAGGAAAAGAGATGCTCATGTACTTATTGTATAGGTCTATGTAGATGACATCATCTTTGGAGGAACTGAAGACTCTCTAGGCGGAGAATTTGTAAAACTCATGGGAAGTGAGTTTGAGATGAATATGATGGGGGAACTTAATTTCTTCCTAAGACTTTAGATATATCAGGGACAGACGGGCACTAGTATTCATCAGCATAAATACATCAAGGAGCTTCTTACTAAGTTCGGTATGATAGATGCCAAAGCGACTGATACACCCATGACTACCACCACAAGGCTTGACAGGGATGAGGCAGGAGTAGATATAGATGAGACCAAGTACAGAGGGATGATTGGGTCACTTATATACTTGAATTCTAACAGACCAAATATAGTTTTTAGCGTTGGTATATGCGCTTGGTTCCAGTCCAAACCCAAGGAATCATATCTCAAGGCTATCAAACGGATTCTTTGCTACCTAAAAAGGTCTACCGACCTGGTTTTTTGGTATTCTACTGGGTCCTCTTTTGATCTTGTTAGTTTTGCTGATGCATATTATGCAGGCTCTTTCGTAGATAGGAAAAACACCTTTAGAATGACACACTTCCTAAGGTCTTGTCTAGTCTCATGGGCGACCAAGAAACAAAACTCTGTTGCCTTGTCAACCGCCGATGCGGCCTCCTACTGTGCTCAACTTCTATGGATCAAACAGTAGCTTGCAGACTTCTGGATTCAAGTTGAATGCATCCCCATCATGTGTGCTCTATGAAATAGCAAAGAATCTAATTCAGCACAAGCGCACCAAACACATTGATGTAAGGCATCACTTCGTGACGGACAATGTGGAGAAAGGATTCATTGAAATGGTATTTTGTAAAATAGAGGACCAGGTTGCTGATATATTAACTAAAGCCCTGAACAGGGAATAGTTTGAGCAGAATCGCCTGCACTTGGGATTAATTAGGGAGCTCTAACTTGATAACTTCTCTCCCCTTGACTCTCAAATTGATCTTTAAACACTGTACAGTCATTCTAATTTGATAAAGCTTGTAGGCTGTCTACTAAGAGATTTGATGGAGGAACCATCGGCTGGGAACTGATGATATTACCCTTAGTGTCTATTGTTAGGAGTGAGGCATTGAGTCAGAGGGAACTAGTCTTCACATGTTAATATATCAGGTATGCATCAGCTCCATTACTTCCACAATCTTAATGAATGCATATCCAGTTAAAAGATGTTTGTGGTTCACACCTAGTTCCATCTATCTGGTTCTTAAATTGGTAAGAAGGGTGACATCTTAAAATCAGGCAATGATCACCATTCCTTGGGATCCCAAGAGTCGCGTCGATTGTAGTGTCAACATACGTCTTTTCAATCCAATCCCGGTGTTTGCTCTAACTCTCAAGAAAATCCCTCCATAACTTCAATATGCCCATATATTTCTCACAACAACCCTTTCATCAAAGTAACTAAATCCTCTCCACAAGAAATTTTAAATATGGTGTCCCTAGTAGACTACTCCAATACAGACTCTAATGCCACCACCCCATCACCGCCACAGGACCTCTCTCAGGGGGAACTGCATGCATCACCCTCCATCCACAACCATTCCCCACCACCATCCCTGCCACCAACCACTACAGGTGACCCTCTCACTTCTCTCCTTCACCATCGCCAGACTTACCTCCCTATCAGCCTCGCCCCTCATTGTCTAAACCCTACCGGACATATGTACCCTTGCCAATTCCTGATCCTCAGCCCTTTCTTCACCACCTTATTGATGAATATTCGTTGTCCTCCACAGACACACCTCATGTCCGGGTCGTGTCACCTCTGCCTGTTCTCCAGAGCCCTCAGTCGCCCCTTCGTCCACGACGCCTCCATCTGCCCCTGAGCCCACTGATTCTCAGGATGACATTCCTCTGGCTCAGGTCCATCGCCGCACTATCTGTTGCCCTGCTCCCTCGCCTGTTTCTCCAAAGTCTGCTGCTCCTCGCCCTCGTGTACCACTTACTAGGAGCAAAAAGCCAGTGCTGGACTCCTCCACTCCATCGTCTAGCAGGAAAAAGGTCCGTTCGGGTAAGGTTTCTACTTATTCCTCGTCCCCTAATGATACCCATAAACCTGCCTCCACCTGTAGAAAAAAGCATATAGAAAACTTTAATAAACTGAGCAAGGAGGCCTATTTTGGGTCAAAAGGGGTACTTTAAGGTCGAGTGATTCACCCTGAGGTGCGTGAATACCCTGTGATTATGCAACTATATGAAAAACTAGCATTTCAGGGTTGGCTTAATTTGTTGTGTACACCGACACGCCGGTGTTTGAGACTGATATGGTGGAGTTTTACACCAATTTGGGTTTTGTTGATGGGGATGTGGCTACTTAAAGGGTGCGTGAGATCGATATTTTGTTCGATAAGGTTAATCTTGGGGAAATTTTGCATATTCCGATGGTGGGGCTGGCGGAGTACACCTGGTTGGAGGATTCTGAGTGTTTGTTGACTTTGAAGTTCACTAAGGGAAGGGTTATTGATGTCCCTCGTAAGGTGTATAAGGCTGAGATGCCACCCTTCTTGAAGCTTCTGTTTGAGATAGTGCACAAGGTGATCCTACCTAGGGGTGAACGTAGGCCTGAGGCCACATTTTGCGGCATAGGCATTGAAAATGCAATTGATCTTCAGGAGCCTGTTGATTGGCCTGCGCTGATTATGCATCACATGGCTCGCATTGCTGATCCAGCTGAGAGTCCTCATCAATTAGACTATGGCAACCTGCTCAATCATGTGTTCCGGGCTTTCAAGGTTCCACTCAGTATTGGGAAGGTCTTGACCAAGAAGGATATGATTGATCGACACACCGCCCTCGAATGTCAAGTTGCTCCTCCTGCTGTTGCTGCTGCTACTGCAGCACCTGTTCCACCAAGGACCACTGGCGCCATTGCTTAGCTCATGAGGGAACTTCGTGAGTCTCAGGCTAATGGCTCGTCTACAGGCTAGGATTGATGAACTCCAAGACCAGCTCGATGCTTCTCAGGCTGAAGTTGCCTGTCTTAAGGATCGATTTCTTCAGCAACAGATGGATCATAATCAGCGGGTAGATTCACTTCTTAGGCTTCTAGGCGCAGGCTATTCCTTACCTCTACCTTAGTCACTCCTTTTCATTGCTATCATTCTTTTGGCTTCTGTCACAAACAATATTTTTTTGGATGTGTATAAGTTTTTTGTGGATGCTTACGAGCACTGGTGTTTGCGAGCGCTAGTGCTTGCTTGTTATTTTTGTTGTAGATATTTGTTGTCCTTGCTATGTTGCGTTACTCTGAGCTTTATAGATGGCTAATATCCTTAGTTTTAATGGTGTTGTGTTCTCTACTATTTCTAACTTTTTGCCCATTGTTTTTTCTTAATTCTATGACTTGTGCTACTGTTTCCTGTCTTTTTGTGATGTCAAAAAAGGGAAGGTATCTATGCAGACAAGTTTGCCATCATAAACAACAAGGAATTTGTTAGGATCTGTACAGGTATGATGATACTGTTTTGATGATGACAAACACAAGCCAGAAACAGGTTGGAAGAACTAGGTCCGTTGTATGTGCACAAGTAAAGCTAGGCAAAATCCGAGTTGAAGCTGAAGCGTTATTTATGAAAACAAATAAATACGAATTCAAAGAAGGAAGCAACGTTGGAAAAGAACTTCTTTATAGAAAAGAATGATGTACCCATCTCAAGAAAAGAATCCTACATGAAAAGTCTCTAAGGTGCAATATAAATACATTCATCAAGCCTAAAAGACACAACTTTTGCAATTTGATTTCGACAATTACTTTCAAGCAAGAGCAACGACTCTTGGCGAGAGCATTCAAACAAGATCTAGAGTTAGATTTTCTTGATTGTTTAAGTCTATTTGACAATCTTCTTAGAACTTTGTTTAGTAACAAATTTTGTAGAAGTTTTTATTTTTTGTGAGTTGTGTTGAGAGTTCGTTTGACTCTCAAAAGTTAAGGTTGTTGCAAGTGGTGTAAGTTGAACATTGCTCGTTTTGAAGTTAGTGAAGTTGAAATTCTACGAGTGTAGGTAGTGATTGTTTCTCCCTTGAGCAAGGAATTTTTCCACTATAATTGCTTGCTTCTCTTTACTGCTTTAACAAACTCTTACGTACTGTTTAGTGAACCAAGTTCATCAAAAGGTTAGGGGCATCAACTCTTTCATCTTCTTTTAGGAAAGATAGTAAGTGACGAAGAAATTGTGACGTCAAAGAATAATTTTCATGTTGCGAACTTCTTCCCCGCAGCATGTCTTTGAGAACAGCTTCTGGTTGCCCCTTCTTGATGTCAAGTATCTATCAAAAGTGAAAAGAAAGAAGAATAATTTGATCAGCTAATTGAGTAGACCTTCTAAATATCACAGATCTAGAAATAAAAAAGAGTCATAGATAACAAATCAAGGCAGTAACACTTGATAAGAAAGAATTGGATACATGAAAACATAGATTTTTAAAAACAAATATGGCAAAAAACTAATGTTGAGCTTGGTAGTTGGCCATCAGACATACTACATGTATCAATTTCCAAGATTTTGAGACACAAATAAAAAAATTTATGGTAAAGCAAAAATTCACTTGTATGTAAGAAAGCATGAAACTCGATATCGACGGTACGATTAGTGTTCATCCACATTAAAACATGAATACATGTAAAATATTTTGAACAAAATACCGTAAAGTTACTTGCCTTTCCAAAAACCACGCAAAACTCTAAAAATTGTAGAGCATTCCCAACATCTTCGGACATTAAATCAATGTCACCAACAGCTGTCACAGCAGTTCCCTAGGATAATGGAGTAAAGACAAGAATTATTATTTTTAATAATATTACCTTTCACAAAACCTTTCTTGAGAGATCTTTCCTTATAGTTTGTTATGAAATCTTGAGACTCTTCTAATTTCTTCCACTAATGTAACAACATTTTTCTTGCTATCAAATTTTGATTCTAGATATCCTTGCATCAATTTTTTGATACATTAATTTTCACCATCGTGTGGACCATCAAGGTCATTCACTATATTTTTCCTTTTACATCCTGTAGGTTGGTTATCACTGGGATTTTTTTTTCATAATTTAGAAAAAATTGCATTTATGTTACTCATCTCTTCAATACAATTTTCCTTCCCGCTATTTTTTGAAGAAACTATTCTTTCCTCCTGTCAATTTTCAGTTACAATGTATTAAAGCTAACAAACAAAAAAATAATTTTTGTCACCAGATTCATAATTATATGAAAGCAACATTACATTGTCTGAGATAGTGATCTTTTTCCATGAGACATTCCTATCTATCAAGGCTTTGATTTGATCAATATTGTTAATCTCCAGCATATCTGAAACAGAAAAACATCCAGTTGCCTCTACTGTGTGCACAAGTGGACCAGTTGGTTGGCAACTCGCTTCTTCCTGAGAATAGAATCAGTAAATAATCAACATTAAGTGTTAACAATGATCTCCAATTCCTGTTTAAAAGAACAAATTAAAAAGGCAACACACATCCAAATACTGCAGTTACTAATGACTCTGCATTTTGGACATTTCCAATCCTCCAAAAGTGATACTTCTTCTGCCTTCTCACCATACCTAATTTAAAATCTCACAAAACATAAGTACACATTTAAGAATAATAAGATAAGAAGAATAGTAGTTCTAAGAAAACATGAAGATGAAAAATTTCTAACCTCCTTAATAGGCATTTATGACATAACTTAATTGAACAAAGCTTATTTATTGGCATATTCTTGCACCAAACTAAAAAGTCCCTAATCTGGCAACACTGCATGAAGTTCATTAGAAGTTAGTATAATACATGATGAAAGAACAAAAGGTGAATGGTGGTAGGTACATTACCTGATGGCATGACATTCCAGTTTGCGCTTCGAAGGGGAAGAATTACCCTCTGCAGATTGATTTCCTTTCTTCATTTTTCCTTTTTTTTTTTTGGCTTTAAACTTGAAATAATGGTCATGGTAATATCAATTTAATAAATCCTAAATTATTACATTGTAAAAAGAAAACATAAAAGAATAAGATTCTTATTATGAACAAATCAAAATAAAACTTCAATCACATAATTAAAAAAGAAAATAATACGAAAATACTAACATACTATTCAAGATGTCGATGATTGATGAAAAAGAACTAAAGTTGTTTTTTGATGAAAACACACAATATTTTATCTAGCTATAATTCTAACTGATAAAGAACTCTAATTAGCTTTATTTCAATTCTGTTTGAGTTATTATTACCCTTACCCATATCAGTACTCAATACTACACCCAAAAATATCATTTACATGGTCATAATTTAAGAGTGAAATTACTCAAATACTCATTCAATGTTTTGACACTTATTCCAACTTTAACTTTTCTCAACTTCACTTCTCTTTAAAAGGATATAATACAAAAATAAATAGTTTATTTCTCCACTCAGTTTCAAAATAACTGTCTAGAGATACTCATAAGGTGCTCAAAATATAGTAAAGGCTTTTTGCATAACCCATGCTCAAAATACAACTTAAAATACTTCTTTAACTCAACTTATACTTTAGACTTGATAGCTTTACATGAATTCTTTAAGGTTCTTGTAAATACAACATAATGTCTTGACTTCTCAACTTAATTTGACAATATAACAATTAA
This sequence comes from Solanum sejunctum, assembly GCA_025642045.1. NCBI lineage: Eukaryota > Viridiplantae > Streptophyta > Magnoliopsida > Solanales > Solanaceae > Solanum > Solanum sejunctum. The sequence continues at coordinate 4,420 of JAOTQJ010174770.1, read as the reverse complement.
ATACCATAATTTGCTTCAAGGAAAATGGCATATGCATGAAATTCAAGAAAATTTACTTGAATTCGGAGAAGGAAACTCAAACTCAACTAACAATTTAATTTGAGTGGGAATTAGTAGTCAATAGATACTAATATGAACTTAAAACTACTTTTCGATAACATAATTGGAGTAAATAGATTTAATTGGAGTAAATAGATTATTGAAGAATTTGAAGGAGTATGCTCAATCCCTAGCTTTTCTCTTCTCTTCTATAATCACCTTTGTAAGTTCTAGACAATTAGACATAGGAGAATTAGGAAAGTTTTAGTGGATGTCATAGGACACTTGTTCGGCTACGGGGTTTGGGCTCATACAACTTGTAAGAATTTTTTCTATTTTTGAATAAATAAAAAGCCCACTAAGGCGTATTTAATTCTACAAAAAAAGTTTAGAAATCTAACCTGTTGAAACTTATAATCAATTCGTCCAACGAAAAATTATTCGAAAGTATAAACTTTTCCTATTTATGGATATTTAGAATATAAGTAAAATTCTCTAATTGGTCTGTTTAGTACATATAAAATGTACAGGCAAAAGAAGTCAAAATTTAACTATTTTCATAATTAAGATCAAATTATATTTAATCTTTTGCTACAATTATTTAGATGTTTGTCCTTTCTCATCTTTGATTATGAACATTTAATTTTTAACTTATATGAATTAAAAAATTTAATCTTCCGTATATGAGTTAAAATATATACTCCATACATAAAATTGTCTACTATATAAGTCATGGACACACATGTATACATAATAATACATTTAAATAAAGACTTTTATTATAATAAATTAAATGGCATACAAAGTCTTTACAAGGGATTAAATAAAATATTATAACACAAATATCTGATTAATAGTATATCCCAACAATCTCCCACTTGAACTCTAACCATGCATTCACAATTTTAACACTCATTTCTTCTACATGTTTCTCAGAAACCTTCTGGGGTAAGCCTTTTACAAATGGGTCTGCCAAATTGTTCTTCAACTTAATTTTCAGCACTCTCACATCATCCTTCACATAATATCACGAATTAAGTATACTTTCTCTCAATGTGTTTACTTCTTTTAAGGCTACATGGTTCTTTCGAGTTTGGAACTGCACTACTATTATCATAATAAAGTGTGATTGGCGCTATAATTGAAGAAACCACTCGAAGCTCATTTAGAAAGTTTTCGAGCCAAACAACCTACTTAGCTGCCTCAGAGGCAACAATATATTCAACTTTCATGGTGAAATCAGCAGCACAATATTGCTTGATACTCCTCCACACTACTCTCCACCTCTTAGAGTAAATACATATCGTGAGATTGACTTTCTTAGATCTCTATCTGACTGGAAATATGAATTTGTATACCCAATATGTATAAGATTTTCAGGTTGAAAAACGAGAATGTAATCCCTAGTCTTTTTTAGATACATGATTTATATGCTTAATTGTTGTCCAATCTTCTTGTCCAAAATTAGACTGAAATTTGCTTACCATATTAACAATAAAGCATATATCTGGTCTAGTACATAACACAACATACATGTGACTCCCTACATTAGATGCATAAGAGCCCCTTCATTCTACTTTCTATCTCATCAATTGTTTTAGGCGACTGATCCTTTGATAAAGTAATTTCATGTTTAAAGGAAAGAAATCCCATTATGGAATTTTGCATGTTAGACTTTGCAAGAATAATTTCAACATAAAATGCTTGAAATAAGCCTAATATCTTTTGTTTACGATCTCACATAAGTTTGATCCCAAGGATATGAGCCTTTTCTTCCATTTCAAAATGTGATGACAATCAATCCTTAACTGAGTCCAACATACTCGCATGGATTCGACGATAGGACCCCTAGACCATCATTTTGGACGATGAAACTCACCAAAAGATTATTTTTTCCAATTTGATGATTATTTGACTTTTTCAAAAGGATATATTTGACCTTTTACCCTTAATTAACTTTCTGAAGCCTATTGTATGACCTAATAACCTCCCATTAATGCAAAATTCTCTAAAACAGTAGAATCCTACGTTCAAAGTTCTCCCAAAGAAGAGGCTAGGATTTTTCATCTTCAAGTGCAAACAACGACTTCTTCAAGAGATTTTTTCTCTTCCAAGTATGTAAGGAGACTCACAATGTTGGATTGAATTCGTCCACGCACCCCACGTCTAAGTTTCTATTTTGAATGAGTATTGAATTGAGCAAAAATCTAGTTTTCGAATTCCAATTGAATCAGTTCTTCTTGTATTGAGTTTTATATAATTATATATTAAAGTTATTATTATTTTATTATTGAAAGTGTTGTTTGTGGTTGCTTTCTCATGAACCCTATTTGATTTAATAATCATGGATTTTCTCACGCATTGTTTGATATTGAGATTTATGATTATTATATATTAAATAAAATATTACTTTAAATTAAGATTATGTATGTTTTTTGTAAGGCGATGGTGTATATATATATACATGTTGCCATCAGAAATGTTATCGAATTATCATTTATTTTTTAAAAAGAACAAAATATATAATACTTCAAATCTGAAATTTGGATGTTGGTGGTCATGCTGATGTTAATGAAAAGTATGTGATTTAATAGGTAAATCAACTGAAAGTCAAATTAAAACATGTATTATGAGTATTCACCAAATTATATATATCAATATATATTTCTAACTCAAATTTATAACATTGTTCCTATGAATATTTTTAAAAAATCTTTACATTTATGGTTATCTATTTAAATTTATGTCAATTCTTAATGACATAACATATTATCTCATTTGATACATTGGGATTACAAAGTTAGTGTCAATTTGAAATGATAGAAGATATAACTTCTCCAACTTTTTCAAATTTATTTAATTTCTATAAGTTTTGAATTAATGAAATAAATTCAAAAAGCGCACTTTCTTGAATACAAATATCATCATCACAAAATAATACAAAATTCTACAATTTCAAGATATGCAATTTTACAAAATACATTTTTTTTAATACAAATCGGTTTCAAATCCTATTTTGATCCTAATATTTTTCCACAAAATATTTCTAGAGATAATTATTCCTGCAATTATTTTTTTAAAAAATTAAATTTAAAATTTGTAGTATTTACATCTACTCAACTTTTAGTAGTGTTAAATATTTTTTAAATTTATGCATTTAAATTGAGATATAATTAAAACTTGAGTCTCAAAAGTTGTTCCTTGTATGTTTCTTGATTTGTATATATATTTATGTCACTTATTCGATAATTATATTATAAAATTATGATGTGATGCAGTATATAAGATTGCACTGAGTCATTGTGATAATATTAAAATAAAATTTAATAAAATAATCTCATTAATTTTTAGTATAATAAACTTCTAAAAGAATGTTACGTACTTTTGTGGTCTATGTTTTATATTGATAAAAATAAGAATCATTTCTGTTTTTTTTTTTTACAAAGAATAGAAATATTAATGTGAAGAAATTTAAGAAAGTGTCTTTTTTGAGAAAATCATGTTATATATTTTAGGAGAACTTGTAGGTTTGGGACCAAGTGGTCGGATCATGTTATATGTTAAATTTATTTTATAAATAGAATTTTTGTTATATTATTACTCTGTTTAAAATAAATTATTTTACCCATTAATTATTATATCAGACTACGATAAAATTTGGTGAGTTTCCACACTCGGTCTCAATAAGTTTGGGAGATTTAAAAGCAAACTTCATAAATAAGCCTTATTTTTTTTTCCTTGACATATATAAATTGAATAATTGTAACATAATTATGTAATTTTATAAATGAGGTCTATAGAGAGTAGGATATATACGAACTTCATTAACTAGGAGTGTGAAAAAATAATTTAAATTTTCAATAAAAAATATAATACTAAGTTAAAGTAATTAAATATGATTTAAAATTTTTAAAAGTATATATAATGACATTGAAATAGTATTGTGTTGAATATGATAAGTCGACAACACTTGAAATTTGAAGGAGACACCAAAAAATAAAGTTGATTTTCTTAATAAACACACAATAATCGATTTTACACAAAGTAGAAGATTTGATTATTTGAGAAACTTTAGAATATTCAATAATGAGATAGCAGAAATAGTGAAAGGGGGATAAAAAAAGATAAGTATATAAGAATAATAATGTAGGTTCATAATTACTCTCACAATAATATTGATAGTCACGTAAGAAAGGATGCTAGAATTAACTAAAATTATTTCAGTTCTCAATTATTACAACGATTTCTACATTAAATTAGGCAAATACTTGTATTTTCTACCCAAACAATTATTTTCAAATGTATTGATAGATTATATATATATATATATATATATATATATATATATATATATATATATAAAAAAAAAAAAGTGTGAGCC
>JAOTQJ010174760.1:0-24415 GCA_025642045.1 Solanum sejunctum | reverse complement strand
TAAGCTAAGAAAGTAGGTGACTAACCTACTAGATTATTAAGTCATAAAATGACTTCAATCCTTTTACTTAGTATAGGTCTAATATATCCTCAATTTAACACCAACACAGATGAACCCTCAACCCTCTTAAGCATTTAGACTCACATATTGCCCGTTAAGATGAGATTCAAGCACTTTCAAAAATTGAAGCTAATTTGACCCAACCATATCATGATTCATTTATACAGTATTAGTACATGTAAAATGTGGGGTCTTATAGTTACCCCACTAATTGTTTGACATAAGTCATGAGGCGAGATAAGTCCATATCACCTATCAACACGGAGGCAAGACACTCCTCATTCAATAAATCGGATACACCCATCACAAACTTGTTCATGCTACATCGTGGCTCGACCATAAATTGTAGAGTATATTTGGAGAGTTGGTTGAACTTGAGGGCATACTCTATCACATTCATTGACACTTTTTTAAAATTCATAAATTCCATCACTTTGGCCTCCCTTAAATCAAGAGGGAAGAACCAGTTGAGAAATGCCGCTTTAAACTCTTCCTAAAGTATCACATTGTTGTTCCCCTTCTCCACTTTCCATTAGGTAAACCATATTTAGGTCACCCCTTTGAGTTAGTAGGCCGCCAACTCCACCTTCTCCTCCAATTTAACTCCCATAATAGACAACACTTTGTACACCTCATCAATAAATTCCTAAGGGTCCTCATCCAATCTAGACCCATGAAACTATGGTGGGTTCATCTTTGTAAAATCCCTCACCCTAGAGGCTAGAGTGGGAGCATAAGGGGCTTGAGCCCTTGGTTAATTTGATTGTTCATGGCATGGAATAGCATGGTAATAGCATCCCTGAACTATTCAAGGTCGCTCCCCCATTATGAGGAGCTTGAGGAGCAGGTGGGTCGGTTTCTCCTCAGGTGAAGGAGCCCTTCTCCCTCTTGGAATAACACTATCTAGAGTAGTACAGAACATTCATTAGCGTAAAACCTTACTTTTAACTTCTATAGCATGACATAGTTCAAGAAGAAAGGAAACATTTTCTAAAATGCCTCATAGCCTCTTGCTCAGAGTCATAGTGCACTTCATAATCATGTACAAGACCCTAGTCGATGCAGTGTGTTTTATTCCAAAAACCATTAACAACCTAGTACTCTAATACCAAGTTTGTCGTGACCCAATCCTAGGGCCTAGACATGACACAATGAATGGGAACCGGGAAGGACCCAAACAAGCCTCTTAGCTTATCAACCACACATCCTTGATCGCAGAAGCAAAGTAAAAAACATCAAGAGAGTATAATTAAGGATAAAGGGACTAAGGGAAGTCTTTAATAGCACAAATCATAGAATAGTCAAAGCTCAAGCATAATTACATCTCTTGTCCAACAATACCTCTAGCATAGATTGGGTGGGGACCAAGACACTTTCCGAGCTCAGCCTTTTAGTATCAAAGTTCAACATAAAGAGATAACAAAAGTGAGAGAGCAAAGCTAGTGTCCCCAAACTTGAGGACTCACCAAAAGCCTATCTTCAAGATGTCAAAACTACCAGGTGGAGGACAATTGTGAGGAGATCCGGTTCCTTTATGGTAACATCATACACGCATAGAACATGTGTTAGTATGCTTGAATATAGTAAGTATGTAGGATGCAATGCAATAAGTCATAAGGCAACTTAATCAAAATTGATAATCATAGGCAAAGGATAGTATAGTATTAATATGGCATGCATAACCGATGCTTAAAGTAAAACATGCTTATAAATCGTATGGCTTGCAAATATAGGGTACATGTGTAAGAAGAGACCACACCATCATAGACCAAGCAAACTATTACTTGGAATCCAAGGCATGTCACCGCCTTGGAAAGATATTGAGGAACATACCCCTCAACATTGTAGTACGGGCATGTTACCCCCTGACAAGGTGGTCAAGGTACATACCCCTTGACGTTGTAGTACGGGCATGTCATGCCCCAACAAGGTGATTGAGGTACCTACCCCTAAACGTGGTAGTATGAGCATGTCACCCCTGACAAGATGATTGATGTACATACTACTCAACGTGGTAGTACGGGCATGCCAGCCCCGACAAGGTGGTCTAGGCTTGTCACCCCCTCACAAGGTGATTGGGCATGTCACCCCCTAACAAGGTGTGGTCAACTTGAAACACTATAGATATTTATCATGAATTCAATACATATATACAACCCCTCCGTCATCACAAAGTTACTTGATTCATATTCTATACAATAAACTATCAATAGCCAAAAATTCTTAACAAGACATTTTATAAAACAATTGGTGGGTGTGTAATGCTAGTTCAAAATCATACAATTCAAGAGTGAAATAGTATGTAAAAACTCAATGTAAATTAACCCACCAACTCATGGTAAAACCCTCATGTAATATACATAAGAAACCCCCATTAAATCTCATCATAGATTAAACATGCATAGTCACAATAGACAAACCATCTCATAGTATAAGCTTAAAATAGGTAAACATATGTTTCCACTCTACCTTTCATGAAACCTGAACATAGTATGTGATCATAATCAATAATGAGTAATACCCATAAGCAACACAACTAGAAAACATGTAATTTTCATAAAAAGGAAGGTTGGGTGCCATGGGGGAAAGGACCCAATGGTTGAAATCCACATACCTCAACTTTGGAGATTCCCTTGATGAAGATTTAAATGAGAACTTGAACCTTGAATGAAGTTCTTGAGATCCAGAATTAAGCTTGAGTCACTTGAATTTGGATGAAATAGTTGGCTAAGTGTTTGAGAGGGTTTTCAGAGTGTATTGAGTAATATAGAGTAGAAAAATGGCAGTATAGGTGCTTTTACGCATAAAATGGCATGGGGCTAAGACACCAAGTTTTCAAAACAAAACTAAAAAAAATAAGGAAGTGCAAACACTACTCCGCTATGGGTCTGCATCGAGGAGGTGTTGCGAACCCTCTCTGGAAATTGCAAAGTTGGTGAAATTCATTTTTCATTACGGGTCTTCTAAAATTTGGTTATACCCATTTCCACTCAATTTTGCCCCCGATCAATAATAAGATGTTAGATTTTTTATATCATACATGAATTTTGAGATATATGAAAACTACGATTATAGATGTTCTTGAGGCACATTTTCGGGCACTTTCTGGGTCGTTTTTGCCTTCAAACTAACAAAAATACATCATCCAGTCTGAATGTTAAAATGTTGAAGCCTTGGAAGTCCTTAAGGCTTATCTTATAAGTTGAAGCATTAATATTTGTAATATATGTAAGTAGAGCTTATGTTTTTTCTATTCTTATTGGCCTCTAAGCTATGGGCCAAGTTTGAATTGTTAAAGCTTGCAACCCGAGAAAATTCAAGTGAAAGAATTCAATAAAAGAAAAAAGACCATAAAGATGCATAATGTAAGACAAGAAAAAAATATTAATATCATGAATTGTTTGACATATCATCTAACTCTAAAAAAATAAGGTAAGCAAAAGAAGATAAAAAGGAAAATAAATCTAATCTAAGCATAAATTATGTTAAGCAGCTTATAACACAAAGCCACTAGATGCTCCTTCTTTTTCCCCAAACCATCGGACAAATATATGTCAGAGCATGCATCGAATTCCTTATCTTTAAGTGTGGTAGCTAGCTTCGCCTCTTTGACTTTATCCTTGGCAGTTACTAAAAAGGCATCCAGAGCTTGTGCCTTTTTGGATAGCTCCTTTATCTTTTTCTTCATTTACCCAGTAACTGATGAGGAGAGTACATCACTCTAACCTTCTCATAATTCTCAAGAATGACATTTGAAAGACGTTCTCCTACTGCTAGGAACAACTCTTTTCTGCAATCTCCACATCTATATCATTGAGGGTTGATCTTGCTTGGTCATATGAATAGCAAACTTAAAGAAAGAGTCAAATAGTTTTATCAAAGGTGATATGTCCACATCTTTGCATTTCATCTCTTTGATAATTAGTTGGATTTCATCTTTAAGAGAGGAAGCAAAATCTATATCACATCTATAGAGTTTTTCTCAAATAGTGGTCTAAAGAGAAGAAATGAAATTCTTTTGAGCATCTATCAAGACTCTTTTTCCATCAAATACGGACATGACAGTTGTTGGGTAGTCGCGTACATTAGAATTCAAAGTATCTTTAACCTCATCACAAGAGATAGAAGTTTCCCTTTTATTTCCCTGCCTTTAAAAAAAAGAAGAGGGTGAATAATCAAAAAGGGGAGCTAAGATATACTCAATAGGGGAAGTCTAAATCATACCTTTTTAATAAGGGTCGTTATGGAACTCGAAGGGCTACTTGCCTCATTATGTAATTCAACCACGACCATAGTAGCATTTTCATCTAGACATAGCCTTGTTCTCTTCCAATAACGATCTCCACTACTACTCTCACTCTCATATTGAAGAGACCTTTGAAGAACTCGAGCAACTTGAATAGATGTCTTTTCTTTCGGTGCCACTAGAGGAAGTCAAGATTTTGCTTTATTATATTTTTGGGAGACCTTGGCTTCCAAAGGAGGAGGTACATAAGTATTGGTGACTTTAGTTATATGCACGTTGCCTGAATCCTCTAAGTAGACAATAGGAATCGGTCCAGCAACATTCACCAAACCCTGCAAATGATCACTAAGAAAATTTTTGTGAGTCTTCTTCCACCAAGACTGATAATTAGAACCAAGTGAAATTCTTGTATTAAGAGTGAGTGACGGGAATGTCACTAGGGATGTATATCCACTCATAGTTTAAATTCTCCAAAGCATGAGACCTTTTTCCAGAGAAGCACTATGAATATCATGCTTCATGATGCCAGGATATTTTGATGAATCCAAATTGATGACTAAAGCGATGTGGACTATATGGTTAAATGATAAATGCATTTTTGCACCTAAGAGGAAGACAGTTGAAGGAAATACTCATAAAATTGCTCAACGCCTACTTAGGTGCATTATTAGTACCAGCATAAAAATAAGGATATGCATTGTCCAATGCGATAGATGTCCAACCCACATTCTTTCCACTATAGATGCATTTTCTCGAGTCTCTTTGGTCGAAATACCTTGCACCTCCCTCTATAGAGTAAACCACCATAGTGGGAACAAATGGTCCACTAGCAAAAGCAAAATGAGTCTTGAAATAATGAGCATGCCATCCATAAACATAATGAATAGGAAAATAGACTAATTTGGTTGAGGTGTGATGCAGTTGAATCTTATTCAAACCATTATAGATAATGGCTAACACCAAAATTTCGAGGATGACTTTTCTCCCACTCGCCATCAAGATTGCCATCTTAAAAGTCCTAGGACAAATGAAGTCACCTTATTTATTAGGAAGAACAAAAGTACACAACCAACAAGATAAGAATGCAACTAGATATATCTCAACTCTTTTGTTAGCTCTCACCCCATGCCTAGAAAATATCCTCTCTTTGGCATGGGACCACCTTTTTGCATTAGGAAAGACTCTACTAGGATTATGTGTTAATTAAAGATGACCAGATATCTTTTCTTGCCTCGGTGGAGTAGGACCCTACCTTAGAGATTTCTTAGACAAGAATTGTATCCACTTGCTGAAAGACACCTTTTGAGCAGCTTCTCAAAGATGATTAAAGGCCACAAATAAATTAACACAAGTTCAGGGAATATACTCGATCTTCTTTTCATCAAACACTGTAAGCTCTTTAGCCTCAGGCACCATTTCTTCACAAAGAGAACCCTGAATAGGCAAGCCTCCAAGAATGTATAAGTCCCATAGAGAAATAGATAACTCTCCAATAGATGTGAGAAGTGTGTTTGTTTTGGGACACCAAGCTTCACCGAATACTTGTAAAATATCTTAATTGTGGTCATAAATGAAAGCTGATGCATAAATAGCATCATAAATTTGTGTCGTACCTAAGACTTCTTGGCTCTTACGAAGAACATCTTTGGTCCATTTCGAACATCCTAAGATATGACAATACTCTCCCTCAACTATCATGGTGTCTCCGTAATTAACACCTTGAATTATATGACGACCTAAGCTTGGAAGAAAAGTTGCAATTTTAGAATGACGATGATCTGGTACTTAGAGGGACCACAACATGAGTAGATTATTGGAACCATCTATCACGACCCAAGCCTAGGGTGTAGAAGTGACACGACAAATAGGAAACTCAGAGGGACCCCAAGCAAGCCTATTAGCATATCACCACACATCCTTGGTCGCGAAAGAAAAGTAAACAATATCAAGATAGTACAATTGAAGATAAAGACTACGAAAAATAGATAGCAACATAGATCATAAAGAGTCAAGGCTCAACAATATACACCATTTATCCAACAACACCTCTACCATAGAATGGGCAGGGCCCAAGACACATCCACGACTCACCATTTAGTATTAAAGTATTCGGCATAAGGTAATAACATAAGTAAGAGAGAGTTAGGTTAATGTCCCTGAAATAGAGGACTCACCACAAGCTTATCTTCAAATGTCAAAACTAGCCACAAGTAGGATTATCATGAGGATCTCTGGTTTCTACATAGTAATATCATCTAGGCATAGAGTATGCATTAGTATGTTTGAATGTACTAAGTATGTAGGATGCAATGCAACAAGAGATAGGCATTATAGGCAAAATGCAATGTTATAAGCAATGGATAGCATAATAATAATAATATGACATGTATGAATTATGCTTGAAGTAAAACATCCTTATATCGGACATATTACATGTGAAAAAGGTGACCATCATCATAAACCAAGGCCTACTACCTCGTTGGTAAGACAATTGAAGTAAATACCCCACAATGTGGTAGCATGGGTATACCACCCTCGATATAGGTAATTGAGATATATACCCCTCAACATGGTAGCATGGGTCTTCTACCCCCCGTGCTAGGCGGTTGAGCTATATACCCTTCAACATGGTAATTTGGGCCTACTACCCCCGGAACTAGGTAATTGGTCAACATTCATCACAATAGATACTTTTCATAAAATCAACACATATATGCCTTTCTTTCATCATCATAGAGTCATTCATAACATAGGTCATGCATTAAATCATCAATAGCTCAAGAATTTAAAATCAAACATTTTATCAAACACTTGGCGGGTGTATAATGCTAGTATAAAATCATGCAATTCAAGAGTAAAAACATGCAAGAAAATTTAATGTAAAACCACCCATCAATACTTGCTAACATCCTCAAGAAATACTCATCAAAACCCTTCATCAAAGCCCATAATGAATCTTAGATTCATAGCTCAAAATATGCTTAGATAGTCACAAGTTCATGAAATCCTAATATAGTTCTATAGGCAAATTCATAATATGTAATATCCATAAGTAAATCAACTCAGAATCATAAAATTTGAGAAAAAAGGAGAGTTAGGCACCAAGGGTGAAAGGACCCATTGGTTGAAACCCACATACCTTAGACCTTGAGTTTCTTAGAATTGAGTTGGGAAAGAACAGAAGCTTGGAAGTAGGTTTTGGAATTCAAAACTTGTTCTTGAGTTTCCTTGAATTTGTATTGGAGTATTCATGGAGGCACTTTAGAGAGTTTGAGAGTGTATTTGTGAAATGACTCCAGAAGTCCCCAAAAATGTGCCTCAAAAGTGCCCAAAATCGTAATTTCCATATATCTTAAAATTCGTGCATGATATCAAAAATTAGACTTCATATTTTTGATCAGTGGGAAAAATTTAGTGGGGAATAGGTCTAAACACAATTTTAGAACAAACACAATCACAATTTGAATTTCGCAAAAATCGAATTCAAGTGAGGTTTCCGCGCCCCAGGAGCGATGCGCCAAGGATGTACCTCAATCATTTTTTTGTATAGTTTTCTGGTTAGTCCAAAGCTCAGTTTTCTTGGTCATAAGCCTTCCCATGTAAGAAAATACCTACAATTAGCCATATTTCACCTTCATATCATACAAGACATTCCCCAATACTCTCTTAAACCCTTAGACTAATATTTCTCTCAAAATTCAAGTATCCAAATCTCTTCTAGATCTTAAGGAATTCATCCAAGCTTCAAAATCCATTCAAATCTCCATCAAGAAATTCTCAAAAGCTAAGATATGTGGGTTTCAACCATTAGATCCTTTCACCCATAGTGCCCAAGATTCTTTTTTTTTACCTAAATTACATGATTCTAAGTTGACTTACTTATGGATCTTCCTTATTATGAATTTGACTATAAACCATGTTGGGGTCTCATGAAATTGTGATTGTTTTAGCATGTTCCGAGATATGAATCTATGGTCAATTGTATGATTTGATGAAAGGTTTTGATATATATTGCATGAGAGTATTACCAAGTGTTGGTGGGTAATTTTACATTGGATTTTCTTGCATGATTTAACTCTTGAATTACATGATCTTACACTAGCATTATACACCCACCAAGTGTTTGATAAAATGTCCAGTTTTGGATTCTTGAACTATTGATGATTCATTACATGACCTATAACTTGAGTGACTCTAAGATGATAAAAGGAAGGTAATTATATGACGATTTCATGAAAAGTATCTATTATGATGAAAGTTGACCAATTGCCCAGTTCAGGCGGTAGTAGGTCTAAACTACCATATTGAGGGGTATATATCTCATTCGCCTAACTCTGATGGTGGTAGGCCCGTGCTACTATATTGAGGGATATATACCTTATTCGTCTAGCTCGGGGGGTGGTAGGCCCGTGCTACCATATTGGGGGGGTATATACCTCAATTGTCTCACCAAGGAGGTAGTAAGCCTTGGTTATGTAAGGATGGTCACCTTCTTTGCATGTAATATATTCTATATAAGCATGTTTTACTTTAAATATCATTTATTCATATCATATTGCTAATATCCTATCTCTTGCTTATGATATTGCATTTTTTCATGTGCCTATCTCCTGCTGCATTGCATCCTACATACTTAGTATATTCAAATGTACTAACGCATACTCTATGGCTACATGATATTACCATGCAAGGACCGGAGCATCGATTGATCCTCCTCCTCGTGGCTAGTACTTCTGCCAAAAGCTATTTGGTGAGTCCTCAAGTCTGAGGACAATGACTTGGATTTTATGATATGTATTAAGAGTTTCTTTCCTTTATTGTAACTTTTGATTATGAGGGTGAGCCTTATTGCTTGTCTTGACCCCTGCTCTTATCTATGTAGTAGAGGTATTGTTGGACAAGTTATGCGAATATGTTATGAGCTTTGACTCTCTTGATTTAATGAGGTCTCATGTTTATGAAAGGCTTTTGCTTAGCCCGTTTTCCCTTATGTTTACTCTTACTAATGTTGTTTAATGCTTTCATGACCAAGGATGTGTAATGATATGTAAAGAGGTTTGTTTGGGGTCCCATCTGGTTTCTCATTCATCTTGTCACATCTAGGCCCTAGGCTAGGGTCGTGACAAACTTGGTATCAGAGCACTACGTAGTTAATGGTTTCCAACATCCAACACACTATGTCAATTGGAGTCTTATTCATGGTTATGTTGTGCACTACAACTATGAGTAGGAGGCTAGGAGACATTTTCAAAAATGTTTCACTTCTTCTTACTCTATGTCGTGCTATAGAAGTTAATGTTTTTCCCCCTAATGATTGTTCTTTGCTATGATAGATCATGCCTAACACAAGAGGAAGAAGAGCCCGCACACCCAAGGAACAGCTAGCTCATGGTGAGCTCTGGGATACTCTCACTTTGCTAGCTCAAATTGTGGCTAACCAAGCCAACCAAAGGGCCCAAGCCTCTTATGCTCCTACTTCGGCATCTCAGGTAATGGACTTTATGAGGATGAACCCACCGGAATTGCATGGGTATAATGTAGATGACGATCCTCAAGACTTCATTGATGAGGTCTACAAGATATTGGTTATTATGGGTGTTAGATCTGAAGTGAAGGAGGAGTTGGTGGCTTGCCAACTCAAAGGAGTAGCACAAATATGGTTTAACCATGGAAGAAGGAGAAAGGAAACAATAATGTGGTGATTTGGGAGGAGTTTGAGGCAGCTTTTTTTAATCGGTTATTCCTTCTTGAGCTTAGGAAGGCAAAAATGGTGGTGGTCATGAATTTGAAGCAATAAACCATGAGTGTAAGGGAGTATGCCTTCAAGTTCAATCAACTCTAAAAATATGCTCCACACTTGGTTGCCGATCTAAGGTCTAGAATGAACAAGTTCATGATGGGTGTATCCAACTTGGTGAGTGAGGACTGCCTATATACTATATTGATTAGTGACATGGATTTGTCCTGCTTGATGAATTTTTCCAAACAAATGGAGGGGGAGAAATTAAGGAAGTGAACGGTAAATGAGGCCAAGAGGGCCCATTTTTAGAGAAGGTTCCAAAGTCCTAAAGGTGACCAGTTCCATCAAGGCCAAGGGTCCTCCAATACTACTAATGGGAGGCTTGCCAATAACGACCCAAGGGCCCAAGTTAATGGTGATGTAGTACCAAATGCTATGTGTCCAAAATGAGGAAAGGGTGATGGTATCCCATGCTTAAGGTATACCGGTGCTTGTTATGGTTGTGGGAAAATAGGCCATAAGATGATGGATTGCCCTTATAACCAGAACAAGGGTAAGGATGCTTGTCTTCAAGGACGGGGTACTAATATGGTTTCTTTAGGGAGGGGTGGTGAACAGTATGGTGCCCCAATGCACAATCAGTTTTATGCACTCTAAGGGAGGCAAGAGGTTGAAGAGGTTCCTGATATCATCACTGGTATGTTAAAATTCTTTGATTTTGATGTTTATGTATTGATTGATCAGGGTGCCACTCTTTCTTTTTTTACCCTCTTTGTTGCCAAAGAGTTTCATGTTGAACCCGAATTGTTGTATGTGCCATATGAGTTGTCTACTCCTATTGGTGCATTTATTGTTTCAGTAAAGTCTATAAAAACTGCCCCATTTGCATTTTTCATAAATTGTTACCATGTAACTTTGTTGAGCTAGATATGTCAGATTTTGACATTATTCTTGGGATGGATTTGTTGCATGCATACTATGCCTCTATTGATTGTAGAACCCATAGGGTCAAATTCCAATTCTCAAATGAACCCATTCTTGAGTGGGAGAGTCATGATGTGGTGGTGAAAGGTAGATTCATATCTTGCATTAAAGACTATAAGTTGATCTTTAAGGGTGCCTTTATCATCTTGTGAGGGTTAGGGATGTAGGGTCCAAAGCCCTTCCTATTGAGTCGCTTCTAGTGGTAAATGAGTTCCTAGATCTTTTCCCAAGTGACCTTCCCCATGTTCCTTTCGAAAGCAAAATAGACTTTCGCATAGAATTCCTTCCCGATACTCAACCCATTTCCATTCCCCCTTACTATATGGACCTGACGAAGCTTAAAGGAGTCTAAGGAGCAATTGAGAAACTTTTTGAAGAAGGGTTTTATTAGGTCTACCCAATCACCTTGGGGTGCACCGATGTTATTTGTGAAGAAGAAAGATGGGTATCTTAGAATGTGTATTTACTACCGGCAATGTAATAGGGTTACTATAAAGAATAAGTATCCTCTTCCAAGGATTGATGATTTGTTCGACCAATTACAGGGGCTAGTCACTTCTCTAAGATTGATCTTCGGTCCAGGTATCATCAAGTGAAGGTGAGGGAGTGTAATATTCCAAAGATGACCTTTTAAACTAGGTATAGGCATTATGAGTTTGTGGCAATATCTTTTGGGTTGACCAATGCACCGGCCATCTTTGTGGATCTTATGAATAGGATCTTCAAACCCTACCTTGATTTATTTGTTATGGTCTTCATTAATGATATTTTGATGTATTCACATAGTGAGGAGGAGCATATGGATTATTTGAGGGTAGTGCTACAAAGATTGAGGGAAGAGAAGTTGTATGCTAACATATGAAAAATGTAAATTCTTGTTAAAAGAGGTTTCCTTTCTAGGTCATGTGGTGTCAGGTGATGGTATTAAGGTGGATCCTAAAAAGATGAAAGTGTTTAGAAATTGGCCTAGATCATTGACCCCATTAGATATTAGGAGCTTCTTCGGCTTAGCGGGTTACTACTAGAGGTTTGTGAATGGATTCTCCTTTATTGCTTCTCCTATGACCAAGTTGACTAAAAGAAAGCCAAATTTGTGTGGACCGACGATTGTGAAAAGAGTTTCCAAACATTAAAAGATAAGCTTGTGTCTGCTCCAACTAGGCGGGCTAGAAGGATTTGTTGTGTATTGTGATGCTTCTAGAGTTGGTTTAGGTTGTGTGTTGATGCAAAATAGTAAGGTGATAGCCTATGCTTATAGAAAACTCAACGTGCATGAAATGAATAATCCTAGTCATGATCTTGAATTACCCGTCGTGGGTTTATGCTTTGAAAATTTGGCATCACTATTTATATGGGGTGCATGTTGATGTGTTCACTGATCATAAGAGTCTTCAATATGTCTTCACACAAAAAGATATCAACTTTAGACAAAGAAGATGGCTAGAACTTCTTAATGACTATGATATGAGTGTGCATTATCATCCTAGTAAGGCTAATATGGTGGTGGATGATTTGAGTAGGGTGTTTATGGGTAGCCAAGTACATGTTGATGATGGTTGCCAAGGGGTGTCTAGGTAGGCCCATCGGTTGGCTAGATTGGGAGTTAGGTTAGAAGAGATGGATAATGGGGGTGTTGCGGTAGTTGATAGCTTTAAATCTTCATTGGTTGAGGAGGTGAAACCTAAGCAAGACATTGACACCGCTTTGTTAGAAGTGAAGGCATTGGTAAAATATGGTAAGGTGGATGTTTTCTCCTAAGGAGGAGATAGTGCCCTTAGATACCAAGGTAGGTTATGTGTGCCTTGTGTTGATGGCTTGAGAGAAAAAGATCCTTGATTAGGCTCATGGTTCTTCCTTTTCTATTCACCCAATTCTACAAAGATGTATAGAGATTTGAGAGACGTGTATTGGTGGAGAGGTATGAAGAGGGACATTGCTAAATTTGTTTTTGATTATCATAGTTGCCAACAAGTCAAAGTCGAACATCAAAGGCTAGGTGGCCTAACCTAATACATAGAGATTCCTCTTGGAAGTGGGAAAGATTAATATAGATTTTTTGGTTTGGTTGCCCAAGACTAGAAAGGGTTTTTGATTCCGTTTGCCCAAGATTTTTTTGTTTGGTTGCTCACTTTCTACCGGTTAAGACCGTATGTAAGGCTAAAGATTATGCTAGGTTGTACATTCATGACTTGGTAAGGTTGCATAGGGTTCCTTTATCTATTGTATCAGATCGTGGTGCGCATTTTACTTTAAACTTTTGGAGGTACTTCTAAAGGAGTCATGCGCCCAAGGTAAAGCTTAGTATGACCTTTCACCCTCAAATAGATGTTCAAGACAAAAGAACTATTCAAACTCTTTAGGATATGCTTAGGGCTTGTATATTTGAGTTTAAAGGTAGTTGTGATGATCATCTTCCATTGATTGAGTTTGCTTATAACAATAGCTATCATTCAAACATTGGTATGGATCCTTTTGAGGCTTTCTTTGGTAGACGTTGTAGATCACTAGTTGGGTGGTTTGAAGTGGGAGATATGGCTTTGTTGGGTCCGGACCTGGTTATGGAGGGTATGGAGAAGGTAAGGTTAATTAGAGAAAGGTTGAAAATAGCCCAACATTATCAAAAGTACTATGCCAATGTGAGGAGAAGGGAGCTTGAATTCAAAGTTGTTGATTGGGTCTATTTGAAGGTGTCACCCATGAAGGGTGTGGTTCACTTTTGTAAGAAGGCCAAGTTGATTCCAAGATTTTTGGGTCCTTATAGGGTGATATAGAGGATTGGCATGGTAGCTTATGTGTTGAGATTGCCTAGTGAGACGGATTTGTTTCATCCAGTCTTTCATGTATCCATGTTGAGGAAATATGTGGGAGACCCTAATGCTATTGTGCCTCTTAATGTTGTGGGAATTGTTGAAGACAACTTGACTTATGAAGAGATTCTGGTTTAGATTTTAGATAGACAAGCGAAGAGGTTGAGGAACAAGGACGTGGCTTCTGTTAAGGTCCTTTGGAGGAATCAACAAGTTGAAAGTACAACTTGGGAGATCGAAGCAGACATGCAAAAGTGATATGCCTATCTTTTCCATTCTACTCAACCCTATGGTACTAACTCTAAGTCCCCTATGTGATTTTAAATCTTATGATTTAGCCTCTATGTCGTTTGCATGTATTCTTGTTTTATTGACAAGTTCAAGTTGATTCTTGCACTTATGTTGAGATTTTTGAAATGATGTTTAAGTGCATTGTTACATCCTTATATGGGCTGAACATATCTTGTTTATGTCTCTCATATACCTTTCTTTTACATTCGGGGACGAATGTTTCCAAAGGGGAGATATTGAAATGACCCCAAAAATGCTCGAAAATGTGCCTCGGAAGTACCTGAAATCGTAATTTTCATATATCTCAAAATTCATATGTGATATTGAAAATCCAACATAATATTCTTGATTAGGGGGAAATATTAAGTGGGAGTGGGTCTAATCCTAATTTTAGAACAAAGGAATCATAATTTCAATTTTTCAAAAATCAAATCCCAGTGAGGTTTCTACACCCCTGGGTGATGCGCCAACGGCACGCCTCAGTACATTTTTTTATGTAGTTTCCTTCTTCGGTCCAAGTGTTTTAGATCATGTGCCTAAGACTTCTATTGCGTAAAAATACCTATGCTTAACCAAATTTCACCTTCATATCATATAAGACATTACCCAATACTCTCTTTAACCCTTAGACTAATATTTATCTCAAAATTCAAGTGTCCAAATCTCTTCCAGATCTTAATGAATTCATCCAAGATTCAACTCTCCATTCAAATCTTCACCAGGAAATTTTTCAAAGCTAAGGTATGTGGGTTTCAACTATTAAGTCCTTTCACCCATGGTGCCCAAGCTTCTTTTTTACATAAATTGTATGATTGTAAGTTGATTTACTTATGGGTCTTCCTTATTATGAATTTGACTATAAATCATGTTGGAGGTTATGAAATTATAATTGTTTTAGCATGTTTTGAGCTATGAATCTATGGTCCATTATTTGATTTGATGAAGGATTTTGATATACATTGCATGAGGGTATTACCAAGTGTTGAGGGGTGATTTTACATTGGATTTTCCTGCATGATTGTACTCTTGATTTGCATGATCTTTCACTAGCATTACATAACCACCAAGTGTTTGATAAAATATCTGGTTTTGTATTCTTCAACTATAGATGATCCATTGCATGACCTATGACTTGAGTGACTCTGTGATGATAAAAGGAAGATAATTATTTAATGATTTCATGAAAAGTATCTATTGTGATAAAAGTTGACCAATTCCTAGTTCGGGGGTAGTAGGACCGAACTAGCATATTGAGAGGTATATACCTCATTCACCTAGCTCAGAGGGTGATAGGCCTATGCTTCCACATTGAGGGGTATATACCTCACTCGCCTTATCACATTAGGGGGTATATACCTTTATTGCCTCACTAAGGAGGTAGTAGGCCTTGGTTATGTAAGGATGGTCACCTTGTTCGTATGTAATATGTTCTATATAAGCATGTTTTACTTCAAGTATCATTCATTCATGTGATATTTCTAATATGCTATCTCTTGCTTAAGATATTGCATTTTTCCATGTGCCTATCTCTTGTTCCATTGCATCCTACATACTTAGTACATTCAAACGTACTAATGCATACTCTATGCTTACATGATGTTACCATGTAGGGACCAGAGCACTGATTGATTATACTTCTCGTGACTAGTACGTCTACCCAAAGCTAGTTGGTGAGTCCTCAATTCTGGGGACAATGACTTGGATCTTATCATATCTATTAAGAACTCTCTTTCCATTATTGTATACGTAGGATTATGAGGGTGAGCCTGGTTGGTTATCTTGGCCCCTACTTTTATCTATATAATAGAGTTGTTATTGGTCAATTTATGCAAATATATTATTGTCATGACCCAAGCCTAGGGCCTAGACATGATATGACGAATGGGGAACCCAAAGGGACCCAAACAAGTCTCTTAGTATATCATACGCACATCCTTGGTTGGAGAAGCAATAAAATACAATATACAATATAAGATAGTAGGTAGGGACAAACGGTGTTAAGGGACTATTCTCATATCATATACATCAAGCGTCAAGAGAGAATCGAAACTCAAAGCATAATACAAACATGTTCACAATACCTCTAAAACATAGATACTTAGTGGGGGCCAAGACAAGCTACCCTCATAGTCAACATATATACAAAAGATGGATAGTCTTAGAACATACCAGGGGATTATAAGTATCCTCCCCGAAATGGAGGACTCACCAAAGAGCTTGATAGATGTCGCACTAGCCATGTGGAGGAGGATGATCAAGTGGGGTTCTGATTCCTACATTGTGACATTATGTAGGCATAGAGTATGCGTTAGTACTTTTGAATGTACTAAGCATGTAGAATATAATGCAACAAGTGATAAGCACCATAACAAAATACATAACATAGGAATTGAATAAGCATATAGTAATATGGCATATATAAATGATACTTGAACTAAAATCATATTTATATAGAACATAATACATGTGTAAGGAGTGACTATTGTTAGTGCATATCCAAGGCCTACCACCCCCTTGGAGAGGTGAATAAGGTACAAAACATTCAATAGGTTGATGAGGTACAAACCCCCTAACATGGTTGATGAGGTACAAACCCCCCAACAGGGTTGATGGATTACAAACCCCCAAACATGGTTATCAAGGTACAAACCCCTCGACATGGTTGCATAGACCTAGCACCTCCCGAGCGAGGTGATAGAGGTATAAACTCCTCAATAAGGTTACTCGGGCCTATAACCCTCCGAGTGAGGCTTTGCCAATTCTTAACACTATAGATATATATCATATATATACATTCCTTTCATCATCATATAGTCATTCAAATCAAAAGAAATGCATTTGATCTTCAATTCCTCAACAAACCCATAATTGAACATTTTATCAAACACTTGGCAGATGTGTAGTGCTAGTGTAAAACCATGCAATTCAAGAGTGAAAGCATGCTAAAAAATTCAATGTAAAACCATCAATAGATACTTGGTAACACCCTCAAGCAATATACCTCAAAAGCCTTCATCAAATCTCACAATAGATCTTAGATTCATAGCTAAACAATTCTAAAACAACCATGATTTCATGAAACCCCAACATAATGTGCGGTGAAAATCTTAATAAGTAATACCCATGATTAAATCAACTTTAAATCATGTAATTTTAGGTAAAAGTAAGCTTGGGCATCATTAGTGAAAGGAACCCATGAAAACAATTCACACACCTTAACTTTGGAGAATAGTTTGATGAAGTTTGGAGATAGACACTTGAAGCTTGAATGAGAACCTTAGAATCTAGATGAGTTTTGAGACTTGAAATTTAGAGATAAAATATTGTCAAAGTATTTGGGGGTGTATTTGGGAATGTCTTGAATGATATAAGGATAAACTATAAGTATAGGCATATTCACGCATGGGAACACTTAGTCCCAAGACCCAAAATCCTTGCAATGAAAAAAAATTACTTGCAAAAAAATACATAAGTTCATGTCTGCTCAGCAGTGCAGACCTATTGCTGAGGCAAAATTAACACATGTCCACGACAACTGCACGACCAACAGTCCTTCACGGCACTGTCGCCGATTAATTCTTGATGAGGAAAATTATGAAAATTTAAATTGCTAACTATTTGCTCCTAAATCAAGGTTAGACCCATCTCCCCCTCAATTTGACCCCCTGAACAATGAAGTTGGATTTTTGATATTGTGCATGAATTTTGAGATGTATGGAAATTACGATTCCAGGCACTTTGAGACATATTTTTGGGCACTTTTTGGGGTTGTTTCAATATATCCCCCTTGGGAACATTCGTCCACGAATGTCAAAGAGACGTATATGAGAAGAGTAATCATGAAGAAATAAGCCCCAACAAGAATGCAAAAACATACTTAAAACATCATTTTGAGAAATCATCATAATTGTAAAATCACCATGAACATTGTCAATGTAAACATGAATGCATGTAAATGACTTATAGGCCGGAACATGAGACATTAGATCACATAGAAGACTTAGAATTAGTAACTTAGGCTTGAGTAGGATGGAAGAGATAAGGGTATCGCTTTAGCATATCCGCTTCGGCCTCAAAAGTAGCACTTTTCACTTGTTAGTTCCTCCAAAGGACCTTGATGGAAGCAAGATCCTTGTTCCTCAACGTCTTCACTTGCCTATCCAAGATCTCTACTGGAACCTCTTCATATGAAAAGTTATCTTCAACTACCCCCACAACATCAAGAGGCACAATGGCATTTGGATCACCCATATACTTCATCAACATAGACATATAAAAGACCGAATGAACCAATTCAATTCACTAGGAAAATCCAACTCGTAAGCCACCTTATCAATCCTCCATATAACCTTATAAAGACCCATATATCCAGGGATTAGCTTATGTTTCTTACAAAACTGGAACACACTCTTCTTGGGTGACACCTTTAAGTAGACCCAATCACCAATCTTAAACTTGAGTTCCCTCCTTCTCACATCAGCATAAGACTTTTGGGGACATTAGATTGTCCTCAAGCTTTGTCTAATCATCCTTACTTTCTCCATAGCATCCACAACCTGATCCGTACCCAACAAAACCATCTCTCAAACCTTAAACCACCCAACTAGGGACCTACAACATCTACCATAGAGTGCCTTAAAACGAGCCATTCCAATGCTAGAATGATAGCTGTTATTTATATGCAAACTCAATAAATGGAAGATGATCATCTCAACTACCCTTAAGATCCAATACACAATCTCTAAGCATGTCATCAAGTGTTTGGATAGATTTTTTTGCTTGGGCATCTGTTCGAGGGTAAAAGGTCGTACTAAGCTTTACCTTGGTTCTAAGAACTCCTTGGATGGACCTCCAAAAGTGCGAAGTGAATTGTGCACTACGTTATGATATAATAGGCAAAGGAACCCCATGCAACCTCACCAAGTCATGAATGTACAAACCTAGCATAATTTTCATCCCCATAGGTAGTCTTAACTAGTAGAAAGTAGGTCGATTTTGTCATCCTATCAATCACAACCCAAATGGAATCAAAACCCTTTCTAGTATTATTTAACCCAACTACAAAATTCATATTAATCTCTTCTCAATTCCAAGTGAGAATCTCTGGTCTTGGGATAGGCCACCCAGCCTTTGATGTTTGGCTTTGACTTGTTGGCAACTATGGCAGCAGGATACAAATTTGGCAATGTCCCCCTTCATGCCTCCCCACCAATACACCTCTCTCAAATCTCTATAAATCTTATTAGACCCCCGGGTGAATAGAGTAAGAAGAACCATGAACTTCATCAAGAATCTTTTCCTTCAAGCTATCAACATAAGGCACACACAACCTACCTTGGAACCTAAGAGCACCATCTCTCCCTTTGGAGAAAACCTTCACCTTACCATATTTTACCAATGCCTTCAATTCTAGCAATAAGGAGTCAAGATTTTGCTTAGCTTTCACCTCTTCAATCAATGAAGATTAAGAATCATCAACAACAATAACAACACTATAAATACCCTCTTCCAATATAACTCCCAATCTATCCAACTGATGGACCTCCCTAGCCACCTCGATGTCACTATCATTAATATGAGCAAGGCTACCTATAGACACCCTACTCAAATCATCCACCACAACATTAGCCTTACCGGGATGGTAATGCACACTCATGTCGAAGTACTTAAGGAGTTCTTACCACCTCCTTTGTCTTAAGTTGTGATCTTTTTGAGTGAAGACATATTGGAGGCTCTTATGATCGGTGAACACATCAACATTTACCCTATAGAAATAATGATGCCATATCTTTAATATAAATACCACAACGACTAGCTCAAGATCATGGGTAGGATAGTTCTTTCTATGCACTTTTAGTTGCTTAGAATCATAGGCTATGACCTTACAATTTTGCATCAACACACAACCCAATCCAATATGGGAAGAATTACAATACACAACAAATCCATTTAGCACTTCTAGTAGCGGCAATATAGGAGCGGACACAATCTTATCTTCCAATGTTTGGAAACTACTTTCATACTCGTCCGAACATAAAAATTTGGCTTTTTTTGAGTCAACTTTGTCATGGGAGAAGCAATAGAAGAGAATCCATTCAAAAACCTCCGATAGTAACCCGCAAAGTGCAAGAAGCTCCTACGAGGTCAATGGTCTAGGACAATTTCTAATCACATCCATCTTCTTATGATCTACCTTAATACCATCTCGCGACACTTCATGACCTAGAAAGAGAACTTTTTTCAACCAAAATTCACACGTCTCATATTTAGCATACAATTTCTATTCCATCAACTTTTGTAACACTACCTTTAAATAAGCCCTATGCTCCTCCTCACCACGAGAATAGATCAAAATATCATCAATAAATACCATAACAAAATAATCAAGGTAGGGTTTGAAGAACCTATTCATAAGGACCATGAAGATAGCGGTGCATTGGACAACCCAAAGGACATCACAACAAACTCAAAATGGCCATACCTAGTTCAGAAGGATGTCTTAGCAATATCACACTCCCTCACCTTCACGTGATGGTTACCGAACCAAAGATCAATCTTAGAGAAGTGGCTAGCTCCTTGCAATTGGTCAAACAAATCATCAGTCATTAGAAGAGGACACCTATTTTTGATGGCGACCCTATTATGTTGTAGGTAGTAAATACACTATAAAACCCCACACCTTACAATATTGGTAATATGCAAAATGAAACATGACATGATTTGGTCAAATTAGCGCTAATTTTCAAAAGTGCTTGAATCTTGTGTTAATGGGCTATATATGCATCTAACGCTTAAGAGTGTAAAGTGTATACATATTTTAGGTCGAATTGAGTAGGTTATGGTAATAAATGAAGTATTAGAATTGAGGTACTTGTAGGACTTAGTAAGCTAGCAGGTGAGTCACCTACTTTCTTAGCTTAAATTTGCTAGCTAGACGGAGACAAAGCACAATATCGAATTTGTCCAAGTTCGATTATAAATATAGCCTGTGTTAAAGGTGTAACTTTGGACCATGTTTTAGCATCACAAATGGGCTACATTTTCAGCCCAAGAAGTGTAATAAAAGGGGCAAAAATACATCACAACACCCTTCAAAACTAAGTGAAGAGAAAGTTGAAAAATAGGCAGCCCAAGCCCATCAACTTGGAGACCCATTTAGGCCCAAGTGTGAGGGCCAAGCTAGTGGATAACTAGCTTGATAATGTGTGGTATGAGGTGGTCAAAAATTCAATGTACGTTCAGCCAAATACCTCTTTATAATGGGCTCCAAAGCAGCTCCACAATTCATTCTAAACTTGAACACAAAATAAATCAAATTGCTCTCTCTACTTTCTCTCAACTTTTCTCAACTTTGTTAAGCAGCTAAATGGACTTATAGGGTTCTTATAGAAGCCATATACCATTAATGTAGTGGTATTTAAGTGTATACATGTGTTTTCTATGGTTTTCTTACAAAAAACAAGAAGTATACGCTAGTATGTTGGTGGTGGAAAAATCTGGATAGATTCTGTGCTGAAAGTTGCTGCAACTTTTCCTTTTGTTTTGGTGATTTATCTATGGTTTGTGAGTTGTATTATGAAGAGAACTTGGTGTTAGTAACATGGTTTGAGTTATAAACATCACCCTAAGGTTGCTGCCCTGATTTTGATTTCATTTAACAAGTGCATTTTATTGTGTTATCTTAAGCGTCATGTTAATTGGAACTTGTAGGTTATTGTATATAACGTTATTAGCTCACGTACTTCATGACTTATTAAGTGCTGTTATAAGACTATTTTAGGTCTGTTTATATGTATAAAAATTGTTGGAATATTTTGGTTAAAGTTGGAAGAGGTTTGGAGTTGTCGACATCGAAATGTGGTGAAGGAAGGTAACGTTATGTTGTCCATTTTTAGATTGTGTGGAATTATGATGTGTTGTGCTTTGTGGTCTGTTGTAAGACTATTATGACATTAAAATAGGATTTACATGATATGTACATGCTAATGTGTATTAGAAAATATGATTAGGGATGCAAAAGTTAAAGGAATATGCTCGGGTTTATAATCACCCGCTTGCTGCCCATGTATTGTTGTTCTTATGTGATTGGGATGCCAAGGTGTATATATTAGATATTAATGCTAGTTTTATCACCTACTATATTGTAGATAAGTATTTGGATGAAGGGAAGGTTATCTCAAGGTAGTAATGAGGTCATACAACGAGGTATGTAAGGTTACTTAAT
This sequence comes from Solanum sejunctum, assembly GCA_025642045.1. NCBI lineage: Eukaryota > Viridiplantae > Streptophyta > Magnoliopsida > Solanales > Solanaceae > Solanum > Solanum sejunctum. Next base: position 2,063 of record JAOTQJ010174760.1, on the reverse strand, counting down.
TTCGTATTACTTGGCATAAAACATAGATCCTTCCTTGGCACATAAAGGCACTCACCAACTCCGAAACAACTATTAACCATGTCTCCACTCTTTTATATGTTCATATGATTCCATACATAGTCACCTTCAAATCTGTATACATGCTTGGATACCAAGTTACGTGAGTTCCAGTCACAAAATAAAGTTCATGAGTTGTTCATTTCATACGCATTTAATCATTTGTGTAATATACTCTTTTCACTGTTATATTGTCTTATCTGATTATCCACATGTCACATGCTACATATATAGTCCAACAACTCCAATATTATGGCCACCAAATAGTCATCTCAAAGGTAACTGAAAGATAAAGTATGCAGTTTTTGATAGGTGGTAGCCCGAGGGGTGGAGATAGCACCTAACCAGGGAGGATCCTATCACAGGGGGTAGTCCGAGGGGTTAAGTAAAACCTAGCCAGGTAAGAACTCCATATAGTTTCACTACTGATCAGTTGGTCATTTGTTATACTATTGTGCACAGATTTTTCAGTAAAGGTAAAGTAATATAAAGAACATAAAGTACATGATCCCATAGTACAACTAAAGGTGGTCTCTTATGGATCACTAGTGTACAGTTTCTTTTAAATTGTTACTTTATATACAATATATCCTTCCTTACATACTCAATACATTATCTCGTACTATCATCTCTTATGGGGGACCTGCATTTCATGCTGCAGGTATAGGTGCTAGTAGATCTCTCTAGTAAGAGTACAGGACATTCAACAACTATTACTAAGCTCCAGGTTGCTTCGGGGCTTTATGTATGTCTAGAGATTACATATTTATATTGTACAACTAATTGAGGTGGGGCCTATCCTAACCCTTATTAAATGTTTTTCTCTTATCTATAGGCTTTGAAGACTATGTAAAGTAAAGGGTGGTCATGTCTCATACCTTAAATATCGTGCCCCCAATGGCCTAGTCATATGTATTTCCTTTTGACTTGTTATCATTGTTTTTCTTCTTAAAGGCATGTAAAACACAGAAATCCCTTATAGTAGGTATAGAAAGCGCATAGTTACAGGTTGGTTCTCCCGAGCCTTATCAGCAACGGGTGCCAGTCGACCCTAACGGGACTCTGGAGCATGACAGAAGTAGTATCAGAGTAGGTCATCCTAGGGAGTCTACAAAACCGTGTCTATTGTAGAACCTTGTTTATCAATGTGTTGTGCCCCACATTTATAAGCAGAAGGCTACTTGGCATTTAGGAGTTGTTACTTTCTTTCCATTCTTTAGATCGTGCCATTAAGTCAAGTGTAATAAGTGCATTATGCCTAATCTTAAATTATTTTGTACAACAAGTATGCCAGAAATAAGGAAGAATAAAGGTAAAAGGAAGGGAATAGAAGTGATGGTTGGTATACCCAGCCAGCTGAGTCAACAAAATGAGGTTCAAGAGGAGTCTTTGTCACAGACATCTCCAACTCCTCCAGTTCCTATTGAACCCGAGAGTAGTGAAATTCCCCCAAGACCACCTATTGATGCTACCATGCATGATCTGAGAAATGCAGTCCAATTATTGACACATATAGTTGCTGGTCAAGGTCAAAGGCCAAAAGGTACAGTTATGGGTATAGGTGGTACAAATAGGGCAGCTGGTACCAGGATACGTGATTTTCTTAATTTGGACCCTCCAACCTTCACTAGGTCAGATCCTAATGAAGACCTCCAGGACTTTATTGATCAGATACAATGTACTTTAGATGTTATGCATATGAGTGGTACAGAAGATGTCGAGTTAGCAACATATAGGTTGAAAGTTATGGCTATATTGTGGTATGAAGCTTGAAAGCAATCTAAGGGTATAGATGCACACCCAACTACTTGGAAAGAGTTCAAAGAGGCATTTTTCGACCATTATTTTACATTAGAGATCTGTAACACCCCACATTTTTCATGTACTAATGCTATATAAATGAATCATGTTATGGTTTGGTCAAATTTTCATCAATTCTTGAAAATGCTTGAATCTCGTCTTAACGGGCAATATGTGAGTCTAAATGCTTAAGAGGGTTGAGGGTG
>JAOTQJ010174729.1:0-24423 GCA_025642045.1 Solanum sejunctum | reverse complement strand
ATACCCGATTCGGGGGGACAAGAGCCCGAGTAACCATGTTGGGGTTTTATACTCATCAACCATGCGAGGTGTTTATAGTTTGTCAATGTGGGTCCTACCAAAATACAAATATTAAATGTGTTTCTTAACAAAAACATGAAGAATGATATGAGTAAAGACACTAAAATATCAACGAAAAATAATAATGACATCACATAAAACTAATATTGCCATATTCCTAAAGTACTAAATCATGTTAAAATAAGTTGTAATGAAAATTGTCATAGCTTGAAAAGAAATTTATGCTAAAATAAGTACAATAAGTATTTATAAATGACATGAGTAAACATTAAAGAAAAATTAAAATTAGGTTATGTATTTTAATTGTCTAACCAATACTAAACTTAAAAACAAATGTTTATTATTATTGTTATTCTTAGTGTTGGATTAATTTTTTTTGTTAGCATTAGTATTGATTTGATCTTTGATTTGAGCTTTATTAGGTTACTAAAATGAAAAACTTACCTAACTATACCATACTTAGAAAGTATTTACCATTTATAGTTATATAATATTAATACATGTATAATTTATTTTTAATATATAATTTATTTTTTTTAATTAAAATAAGCCTAATACATTTTACGACACTTATATATCTATATTGCATGCAAATTTATTTGTATACATGGTATAATACATCTATATTACACGAATAATTCATTTTAAACACATAATGTAGTTTTTTAAAAAAATCAAAATAAATATAATACTGCACATTTTAATACATTTCTAATACATATATTACATATGTAAGACACTTTAAATACATAGTACAGTTGCTACAAATGGTAAATATTTTCTAAAATATGGTATACCTATAGCACTTTGAAAACATTTCTAAGCCAAGATCTGAACTGCTCTCTTATGCGTACGAAAACATACCGAGTGATTCTATTCTTGGATATAGGTATTAAAGCCTATTTTATATTGGAATGATGGATGTGAGATGTATTAAGGTCACAAAAATCCTTTAACTCAAAGTTGAGATGAAACCTTCTTTACCGATTGAATTTCGATATGGAATTCTACAAAATTGGTTGATCCAATAACTTCAAGGCTGTGAAGGTATGTTAATGTACTTTTCTAAGTATTTGAAATGTGATGAATGTGGTTTGAGCTCATAAGGGACACCCAAGGTCAAGACAAGTTCAAAACATTTCAATCAGCTAAGTTTCAATGTGAGTTCATAAAAGGATCAACTTCAAATAGTCATATCTCTCAGCACATAATTATCTAAGTGACCCATAATATATCAAATTATAGATAATTAAATTAGCTTTCTAACATATTTGATTTCGCCTTAATTGGAGTTTTCACTATAGCGCTTGACTACTGTGCAAAACTGTGCAAAAGTGACTAAAGTTGACTATGGCGCTTGACTAAAGTTGAATTTCACTATGGCGCTTGACCGGATACACTACTGTGCAAAACTAACCATTACCCATTGTTTCAGTCAACCTTTCCTTAGCTTGGTTTGGTTGATCAGACGAGAAGACATCAATCGAATTCTGTCAACCATTTTATTTTTTTATTCATCACTACCTGGATCGGGATCATGAGACTAGGCGAGACTCAATGCTGGTCACCATTAAACAACATGCAAAATGAAGGAAATTGACTAATACATGCAAATAACCAACTCAAGAAGTGCAAATAATTCGAATTTTCTAAGTTAGCTACTCATGGTTCCCACTCATGACTTTGACAAGAAAAGAAACAATGCATAAAGAAAACATAGTTGATAGCTTACCCAAGAAGAATGAAGAATAATAAAACTAGCTTTGAATTTAGAATAACAAGCTTTAACGATGAAATTAATCCACAAGTGAATCTAATCTCCAAATTTGAGTCTCCAAAGAAAGCCCTAAATTCTACTCATTATTTTCTCTCTAAAATCCTCTACAAACTTATGAACTATGAAAAACTATGAAAAACTTGTGCTAAAACCCTAAAATATACTATTTATAGTATTTACAAATGAGTCCCTAAATTAAATAAAAAATACTGGTCGACATCTGCTACGACCTATAGTTATGACTTGTAGTGTGCACTACGAGTAGTAGTTGGACTTTCATGGTCAATACCTGGTATTTTGGACTTCATTGCTATGATACACATCTACGAGTTGTAGTCTTGTTTATGACTTGTAGTGCCTTCTCATAGTCCACATTTGTATATCTTAGTCTACGTTTGATCAACATTGTCACTTGCTACGAGGCCACCATTTATGAGTCATAGAAGGGACTACGACTCGTATTTGGGGCTCGTATGGCTGAACTCCAATTTTCCAAATTTTGTTTCTGAACACTGTGAGTTGATACGAGACTATCTCTATGACTCGCAGCTTGGGCTACGACTTGTAGTGGGGCTCGTTTGTCCTGAAAATCATTAAAATTTGAAACTTTTCCCTAAATCAAGCCAACCTTTATTTTTTGTAAAAACAAACACAAAAACACGTAAAACCATAAAAGTTGCATTGATAACACATAATCCCAAGTTTTAGACATCAAATGTGTTGTATTTTGACAGCACATCAACACCCTCAACTTAGAAATGCTGCTTGTCCTCAATTCATGAATCAATCTAGATAGATAATAAAGCAACACATAGCAGCTAATCTAGTGGCATATACCAAACTCGAATCCAATTCAGGTATCCATATAAACTTTTTCAAAAAAAGATCATATAGCTAATAAGCAAATTACAACATATTGATACATTTGACAATCCAACTGTGACAAGTTAAGGGGTATCAATAATTCACACTTACTAAACAAGCCAAATGTTGATTATGCAATGCAAATACCCTCACAGAAAAGAAGTCCCTTTTAATACTTAATAATGCTTTCAAAATTTGATCATGGGAATGTGCAAGCATACTCACTCTCACAAATGAGATTCATGTATGATGACCAATACCATAAGCTTTCCTATTTACCCATAAGCTGAGGTATTGACTAATTGAGTTAGGACTACTTTAGGACTTTATAAGCTTGTAAAATAGGCTCATGTGGCTTTTTTGGTATGGCATTTTGGGAATTTGGTGACTAAGGTCCAACCTTGAACCATACTTTTCAACACTTTCACCTCACCAACTCAATCATTCTTAACTTATTCTCCCCTTTTCTTCATTTTCAAGATTTTTCAGGTATTTTCTCTTCATTTTTTGGTTTGTGCCTTATTTTCAAACTCATTTTGCTAAGTCTAAGGCATCTTTTCTCTTTTTCTTTTACCCGATACACGAATTTCTACTCTTTATTTTATTCCCAACTCACCAACTCATTTTCACTATTATACCACAACATAGGCCATCCTCAACTTAGGCTTTTTGCTTAAGTCAAGGTTCACAATGCTCAAGGATAGACCAGGGCCAATATCAAGGTATTTCACTAGACAAGATTAGGCTAATTAGGTGTTAAGAAAGAAAAAAGTACATTAAGGTTCAAACATTTGGAACAAGGGATAAACTCTTTCATTTGGTTGGTCATTTAAGCAAAAGTGGGCTAAATAAAAGAACAATGGCCTAAGGTCCCTTCCTAATTCATATAATCTCCGGTCCAATTTAAAGTAGCATGAAAAGTTTTGAATCAGTACACAATGCATGATACAATAAAATTAGCTCATACGTACATGGCATTACACACATAGTCAACAAAGACTCATAGATCATGCTTCAAGTATCAACTTGCCTTCACTTAATCAGAACAAAGATGGCCAATTTTGTTGGATACCAATTTTTCAAAGTATTTCATAAATCATTAAAAATAAGTTACATGCCATTTGTTTAACAACCGTATACTACAAATATTATCTAAAACATACTACACCTACTAGTTCAATAAAAAATAAAATGTCCACAAGAAAAAAAGAACACAGACAATAAAACCTAGGGATCAAAATTGGGGTAGCCATGGACTGAAAGCTACTCAGACTTCAGCCTAGTCCATAGCCACTCACACTCCATCAAGAAGAATATACTTTGTCCTCAATATACAATACAACATCAAAATAAGCACAAGGGGTCATACCTTGGGTTGCTTCCCAAGTAGCGCCTTATTTATTATCGCGGCACGATGTGGAAGATTTACTTTCTCATATCTCTTCAAGGTCCCACTCTTCCACTGTTTTGATCTTCTCCGTGTCTCCCATGTAAATTTTGACCCTATAACCATTGACTTTGAAAGTTCCTCCATCTCATTTCTCCAGCTCAATAGCCCCATGATTGAAGACATGTGCCACTCGGAAGGGCTCCATCCATCTAGATTTAAGTTTTCCAAAGAACAAGCTTAATCTGGAATTGTAGAGCAATACTAAGTACCGTGGTGCAAACTGACGTCTCTCTATGTGATGATCATGTTGAAATTTCATCCTTTGTTTGTACAATGCCGAGCTCTCATATGCCCTTAGTCGAATTTCATTAATCTCATTAAGTTAACCCAACCTAGATTGTGCATATCATGCCAATCAAGTTTCAACTTCTTTAATGCCCACATTGCTTTATGTTCAAGCTCCATTGGCAAATAACATATCTTCCTAAAGACAAGTTGGTAGGGAGACATGCCAATAGGAGTCTAAAATGTTGTTTGGTATGCCTATAGTGCATCATCAAGCTTCCTTGACCAATCTGGCCGATTTGTATTTACCATTTTGGATAAGATCTGCTTGATTTCCCTGTTAGATACCTCCACCTACTTACTCGTTTGAGGATGATAAGGTGTCGCCACCCTATGTTTCACCCCATACTTTTCAAGAAGAGCTCTAAAGAGCTTGTTTCAAAAGTGAGAACCTCCATCGCTGATAATAGCCTGAGGAATACCAAATTTAGAGGAGATGTTCCTTTTGAGGAACACTGTGATACTTTTACCTTCATTGTTAGGTAGAGCCATAACCTCCACCCACTTGGAGACATAATCCACCACAACCAAGATATACTTATTCCCATGCGAGCTAATAAATAGTACCATGAAATCTATCTACCACATATCAAACAACTCAATCACCAAAATAGGATTTAGAGGGAGGTCATGTTTGTGTGTGATTCCACCTTCTCTTCGCACCTATCACAGACTTTGGCATAGTCATGAGCATCTTTGTGGATTGTGGGCCAATAACACCCACATTGCAAAATCTTCTGGGCTATTCGAATCCTACTATGATGCCTATCCACTAGTGGTGATTGGCATGCTTCAAGTATGCTAGTCAATTCCACCTCAGGAACACAGTGACAAATAAACCCATTAGCATATACACGGAATAAATATGGGTCATCCCAAAATAACTTCCTCACATCATGCATAAATTTTTGTCTTTGATGTGTGTTTAAGTTAGGAGGTACGATGTTACTCACCAGATAATTTACGTAATCTGCAAACCAAGGTATAAGGTCATATGATGCTGCCAAGACTCTTCATCAGGAAAAGTGTCATTTATCTCTAGACCAACATCAAATTTCATCATTTCCCCATCTTCTAATCTGGATAGATGATCTACAACTAGATCTTCTGACCTTTTTCTGTCAATAACATCGAAGTTGAACTCTTGTAAAAGAAGTACCCACCTTATCAACCTTGGATTTCCATCCTTTTTGGCTAATAAATACTTCAGTGCTGAGTAATCTGTGTGCACTATCACTTTGGCTCCTAATAAGTATGAATGAAACTTTTTGAATGCAAAGACCAATGCAAGCAACTCTTTCTCTGTGACCGTGTAATTCTTTTGAGCCGTGTTCAGGGCTTTGCTAGCGTAATATATAGGATGTAAGACTTTGTTCTTGCTGTGTCCCATCGTTGATCACCGAAACAATTAAAATGACAATAAGCGACAAACATAAACAAGGGGAATTGGGGCTAAGGGAACGATAGAGAAAGAGAAATACTTAAATATCATAGATGAGTCAAGCTCAAGCATAATACACAACTTATCCAACAACACCTCTAAACGTAGATACTTAGGGGGGGCCAAGACAAGAAAACGATCTCACACTCGTAGTCAAAGTAGAAATAAGAAGAGAGTATCAATATATAACCTAAGAAATATAGACTAACATTATCAAAATGGAGGACTCACCAACTAGCTTGGGAGATAATGGTACTAGCCACATGGAGGAGGAGTATGACCAAACGGTGTTCTGGTCCCTATATGATAACATCATGTAGCATAGAGTATACATTAGTACATTTGGATGTATTAAGTACGTAAGATGCAATGCAACAAGAGATAGACAACATAGGCAAAGTGCATAATCATAAGTAATGAATAGGATACTAACAACATTACATGTATGAATGATGCTTGAAGTAAAATATGCTTATATAGAATATATTACGTAGATAAGAAGAGACCATCATTATAGACCAAACAACTAGTACTCAAAATCCAAGGCTTAGCACCCCTTGGTAGTGATCGAGGTACCAATCCCTCAATAAGGTTAATGGACTTAACATTATCCATCAAAGTGGCCAAGGTACCAACCCCTCAACCAGGTTAATAGACTTAATACCCTCCATCATAGTGGTCAAGGGACCAACCACTAAACAAGGTTAATGGACTTAACACCTTCCATCAAGTGTTCAAGGTACCAACCCCTCAACATGGTTAATGGACTTAACATCCTCCATCAAAGTGGTCAATATACCAACCCCTCAACAAGGTTATGGTCAACAAGTAACACTATAGAAGCGTATCATGAAACTAACACATATACAACATACTTTCATCATCATAAAGTCATATATCTCATATGCAAAGCTTTAGGCCTTCAATAACTCAAGAATCATAAACCAGACATTTTATCAAACACTTGATGGATGTGTAGTGCTAGTGTAAAATCTTGCAATTCAAGAGTGATATTATGCCAGAAAATCCCATGTAAAATGATCAATAGATACTTGGTAACACCCTTAAGCAATATACATCAAAATTCATCAAATCTCACAATAGATCTTAGACTCATAGTCCAAAACATAGTAAAACAGTCACAACTTCATAAACCCCAATATTGTGAGCAATGAATTTCATAATAAATAAGACCCATGAGTAAATCAACCTTAAATCATGCAATATTTAAGAAAAAGAAGCTTGGGCATCATGGGTGAAAGGAATCCATGAAATAAACCCATATACCTTAGCTTTTGGAGAACCCTTGAAGAAGATTGGAGATAGAGACTTGAAGTTTGAGAGGAAATCCTTAGATTCAAATGAGTTTTGAGACTTGAATTTAGGAGATGAAATATTGTCTAAGTGTTTGGGAGAGTATTTGGGAATGTCCTAGAAGATATGACGGTGACATAAGGCTTAGGTACTTTCACGCATGGAAAAGCTTATGTCCAAGACTGGGCAGGAAATAACTGGGGCACGTAGTGCCACAGATGCGGACCACACACTAGAAATTGCTCACTTTGAAAATTGAAATTGTGAATCATTCGCTCTAAAATCAAGTTTAGACCCTTTCCCGACTCAATTTGACCCCTAAACAAGAATATGAAGTCGAATTTTTGAAATAGCACACAGATTTTAGCATTCTCGAGGCACATTTTCGGGAACTTTTGGGGGTCGTTACAATATTTCCTCCTTGGGAACATTTGTCCTTGAATGTCAAAGAAACGTATAAGAGAAGAGTAAACATAAAGAGGTTAGCCCCCAACAAGAATGTAACCATATACTTTAAAACACCATTTTCGAAATCTCAATATGAGTGTAAACTCACCATGAACCTTTTCAATGTAAACATGAATGCATGAAAATGACTTAGAGGTTGGAACATGAGACATGAAATCATAAATAGGAGCTTGGCATGTTATCATAAGCTTGAATAGAATGAAACAGGTATTAATATAGCTTTTCCATGTTCGGTCCAGCTCCTCGAAAGACACTCTAGACTTGATGATCCTTCCAACGGGCCTTGACGAGCACCACATCCTTTTTAATCAACTTTCCACCCTTCCTTCCAATACCTCCATCGGGATCTTCTTCTATGCTAACTTATCCCCCGCAACACCCACAAACTCAAAGAGTTCTATGACACTAGAGTCACCAACATATCCCCTCAACCTAAAAGCATGAAGAACCAAACAACCCATAACCATAACACTAGGAAATTCCAATCTTTAAGCAACCTTACAAATCCTCCTCCATACTCTATAAGGACTCACAACGTTAAACTCATTTGTTAACCTTAACCACAGATAGCCCACTTGGTACCATAAACCACCATCTTCCCCTTGGGAGATAACCTCCACCTTATCCTCTTTCACCCAAAATCTCCAACTCTAATAAGGCAAAATCAAGACTTTTCTTAGACTAAACCTCTCCAACCAAAGAATATTTGGGACCATTAAGAATACTACACCAATATCCACAGCTTCCTCCAACCTAACCCCCAATTTATCCAACTAAATGGACCCCTCAAGTCACCTCTTTACCACCATCATCAACACATGCTTGTCTATTTAGAGTACCGACTACAATATTAGCCTTACCGAAAAATAATGCACACTCATATCATAATCCCTAAAGAGTTCTAACCACCTTGTTATTATCCTCAACTCACACCTACCATATTTAGCAACAACCTCTCATCTCTCAAGACTTGCAACACTACCCCTAAAAGGGTTCACAAGTCTTGGCCCCCACTCCATTCCAAGTTAGAGGTGTTGTTGTATGTTGTGATGTATTTATGCTATGAGCTTGACTCTTATATGCTCTTATGATTATTAAAGACTTCCTTTAGTCACGTTTCCCTTTTATTATATCTCTTGTTATTGTCATTTTGATTTTGCAATCCAGGATGTGTGATTGATATGCTAAGAGGCTTATTTGGGGTCCCTTTGTGTTCCCATTCGCCGTGTCATGTCTAGGCCCTAAGCTTGCATTATGACAAGCTTAGTATCAGAGCACTAGGTTTTTAATGGTCCTCTAAAATCTAACACACTGTATCAATTAGAGTCTTATTCATGGTTGTGATGCACAACTTTGAATGGGAGGCTATGAGGCATTTTAGGAAATGGTTCACTTCTTCATGGTCTATATCGTGCTTTAGGTGTAACTATAAGGCTTTTCCTTTAACAATACTCTTGTTGCCTTCTATATCATGTTGATTCCTAGGGAAAGACTAAGAAGAGACCATACTCCCATAAAGCAACTGACCCCTCCTGCTTCTCAAGCTCCTCAAGATGGAAAGGAAGCCCAAGAAGGGTTCTAAGATGCTATCACAATGTTGGCCCATGCTATGACCAACTAAATGAACCAAGGGGCCCAAGCCCATTATGCTCCCTCTCTGGCCTCTAGGGTGAGGGATTTCACAAGAATGAATCTATCGGAGTTCCATAGGTCCAAGCCAGAAGAGGATTCCTAAGAGTTCATCGATGAGGTGTATAAAGTGCTATTGATTATGAGGGTCAATTTGGAGGAGAAATTGGAGTTGGCGGCCTACCAACTTAAAGGTGTAGCCTAAATTTGGTTCACCTAATAGAAATTAGAGAGTAGAGATAATGATGCTATTCCTTGGGAGAAGTTCAAAGCAGCATTCTTCAACCAGATCTTTCTTATCTAGCTTAGGGAGGCTAAGATGATGAAGTTTATAAACCTTAAGCAAGGGTCCATGAGAATGAGGGAGTATTCCCTCAAGTTCAACAAGCTCTCTAAGTATTCTCCACAATTTGTTGCCGAACCTAGATCAAGGATGAATAAATTTATGTCGGGAGTGTCCGAATTGGTTAATGAGGAGTGTCATACCGCTATGCTAGTAGGTGATATAGATTTTTCTTGGCTTATGACATATGCCGAACAACTAGAGGGGGAAAAGCTTAGAAAAAGAAGAAGTGTAAGTCCAAGAGGGCTCTTCTTAAAGGTGGTTTTCAAGGTTCCAAGGGTGGTCAACTTCCTTAAAGCCATAAGTTCCAAGGCCAATGGTCTTCCAATGCTCCTACTAAGAGATTTGCTAATGATAATCCAAGATCCCGAGGTGGTAATGGTGGAATGACACATCCTAAGTGAAAAAGATATGGTAGAAACCGTAGTGGCCCATGCTTTAGAAATTCTAATCTTGTTTTGGTTGTGATGAAGTGTGCCACAAGGTGATTAATTGTCCTCATGCTCAAAATAAAGGTAAAGATGGTTGTCCACAAGGCAAAGGTGCTAATGTAGGTCAAGGGCAAAGGGAGACCAACTAGGGGGTGCTCCAAGGCAAAATAGAATGTATGCTCTTTAAGGAAGGCAAGGGGTGGATGAGGCACCTGATGCCGTCATCAATATGGTAAAGGTTTTTGATTTTGATGTGTATGCATTAATAGATCCGAGTGCCACTCTTTCTTTATTACTCCTTTTGTTGCCAAAAAATCTTCATATGAATCCTGAATTGTTTTGTGAATTGTATGAAGTGTCTACCCTTATTGGTGAGTCCATTGTTGCTAAAAGAGTCCAAAAAAATTATCCTGTGTTCATATTGCATAAAGTCTTATCTTGTGATTTTGTTGAATTAGATATATTGAATTCTGATATCATTCTTGGGATGGATTAGTTACATGCATATTATGCTTTCATTAATTGTAGAACCTGTAGGGTTAAATTCCAATTCCCTAATGCACCCATCCTTGAGCAGAAAAGTCATGATGTGGTGGTCAAGGGTAGATTCATTTCTTGTCTTAAAGCCCAAAGGTTGATTTTTAATGGTTGCCTTTATATCTTATGAGGGTTAGGTATGTTGAGTCCAAAGTCCTTCCTGTTGAGTCAGTTTTGGTGGTTAATGAATTTATTAATTTCTTCTTGATAAGCTTTCTTATGTTTCTCCCAAAATGGAAATAGACTTTGGTATAGACATCCTTCCTAATACTCAACCCATTTCCATTCCCCCTTACCGTATGGCCCCATTGGAATTGAAGAAGTTGAAGGATCAATTGAGGGATTTGTTGGAGAAGGGTTTCATAAGACTTAGTAAGTCACCTTGGGGTGCACTAGTGTTATTTGTGAAGATAAAGGATGATTCTCTTAGAATGTGCATTGATTACCGACTAATAGGGTTACCATAAAGAGCAAATATTCTCTACCAAGGATTGAAGTTAGTTAATTTATCCCCTTCTTTAGCTTATGAATTTAGTTTAGTGAAGAGGTTTATAAAAGTGACAAGCTTAGTAGAAAGCTCCTTCCTTTACCCATTCTAAAAGAAGCTCAGTTAAGCAGTCAAGAAAGACTGGTATAAGAATTTCTCTTTCAATGCCTTAAGTTAAAATGTGTCATCTGAGATTAATGATAAAATGTGTATTCAGTTCAACCATTTATTGTTGCATCAAAAGAGATAAATGTTTACTAATCTGGCTATTATTGAACTTGGTAAAATGAAATGGTTGAATAATTATTTTAGGTTTTGATAGATTCTTCTGTCGATTGAAGTTATTACACTGGCTAATTAAATCTCTTTCTAATGCCTTTAGGGGCTATAAAGAGAGCCCAGTTCCAGGCCCTATTTTAGAAAGAAAAAAATGGCACTTGCTACCATTACTCTTCAGTTTTCTGTTGAGTGGACATGTTTTTATAATTGCTTTCCTTATCAGAACTTTGCCTTACTAGAAGGAGTGAGAGAGCTATGGGTATGACTCACGAATGGTTATAACACTTGCCTCATTTATAGGCGAGCAAGTATGAAAAAGAGGCAATTCTCTTTCTTTCGACTTCTCATTCAGAGTAGGACTCAAAGGTTTTACCTGGTAACCATGTGTGTAAGGAGATAATGGGTGATTTGACAGCAAAAGCAATAAAAAATCCAAAATTTACTTAGTGTGTCTGAGCGTGCCCCACGGATATATTAGAAATGATACCTTGGGATGGTTGTAAGGCTAAACAAATTGCTTTTGCTCCACGAACAGAGGACTATGTTGGTTGTAAGAGATGTGAATCTGCATATCCAATAGATTTATTGAGTATATGAGTTTATTTATGGCATGAAACAACTCGCAGTATAGGTCTAGCTTATTGATACGTTCGTCCTGAGCAAAACTCTTTTTTCAAAGAACTAGAGATATTCCCTTAATTGCAGATTTAATAGCACCCATTATGAACCTGAAAGAGAAGAGCACCGTCTACTCATACTATCACACCGGCAAGGACTTTCACTTTCTAAATACAAAGGAAGAGGTTAGGCCCACCTTTCAAAAGAGTAGAAGCTGGTACTCAACACTTGTATTCTATTCCCTATTATTTCTTTTTTTCCCTTTCTAGAAATATCATAAGAGAAGAAAGAAGTTCAAACTTTGCGGAGACCTGTGTTTTTGGTAACAGTCGCCCGGGCTTGGTCACGACCCCCTTTGTGAGGAAGCACCCCTTCTCCCGAAGTTACGGGGCTATTTTGCCTAGTTCCTTAGAGAGAGTTATCTCGCGCCCCTAGGTATTCTCTATCTACCCACCTATGTCGGTTTTAGGTATAGGTACCCTAGGATTTCGCTTGGCCGCTCTAAACTCTTGGTTTCAGCTCTTAATAAGAATTTCCATAGTTGAATGTGAACAACTTGATTGGTTAAGTCATTTATGATGTAGTTGAATAACGTAAAGGGAGAGCAATGGTCATAGGGAGACTTGGATGTAACTAAGAAGTTCATCTTCTAGCAGGCCATTGGATAGATTTGAGGCCTGTGATAGACCCTATCAAAATCATTTTCATGAGATGACCTTTTTGATCAATTACAAGGGGCTAGTTATTTTTCTAAGATTGATGTTCGTCCGGATACCACCAAGTGAAGGTAAGGGAGTGTGATATTCCCAAGATGGCTTTTTAGACTGGGTATGAGCACTTTGAGTTTGTGGTTATGTCCCTTGGGTTGACTAATGCACCAACTATATTTATGGATCTCATGAAATGGGTCTTTAAACCCTCCTTGACATGTTTGTAGTGATTTTTATTGAAGATATATTGATTTATTCTCAGAGTGAGGAAGAGCATGTGAATCATTTGAGAGTGGTATTGCAAATATTGAGAGAGGAGAGGTTGTTTGCTAAATATGAAAAATGTGAGTTTTGCTTGAAAGAGGTTGCTTTTCTAGGGCATGTGGTGTCGGGTTATAATATTAAGATGGATCCTAAGAAGATGGAGGTGATAAGAAATTGGCCTAGACCTTTGATTCCATCAGACCTTAGGAGTTTCTTGGGTTTAGCAGGTTACTACTAGAGGTTTGTGAATGGATTTTCCACTATTGCTTCTCCTATGACAAAGGTGATCCAAAAAAAGGAAAAATTCATGTGGACTGATGAATATCAAAAGAGTTTTCGAAACTTGAAAGATAAGCTTGTCTTCGCTTCTATCTTGGCTCTATTGGAAGAGTTGGAAGGGTTTATGGCATATTATGATGCCTCAAGAATTTGTTTGCAGTGTGTTTTGATGCAAAATAGCAAGGTGATAGCATATGCCTCTGGACAACTTAAGGTGCAAGAGAAGAATTATCCCATCCATGATCTTGAATTGGCAGCTATGGTATTTTCTTTGAAAATTTGGCGTCACTACTTGTATGGAGTTCATGCTGATTTGTTTACCAACCACAAGAGTCTCCAACATGCATTCACCCAAAAACATCTTAACTTGAGACAAAGAAGGTGGTTAGAGCTCCTTAAAGATAATGATATGAGTGTACATTATTACCTCGACAAAGCTAATGGTATGGCCGATGCTCTAAGTAGAGTGTCCATAGGTAGTCTAGCTCATGTTGATGATGGTAGCAAAGAGGTTTCTAGAGAAACTCATCAGTTAGCTAGATTGGGGGTTAGGTTGGTAGAAGTTGAAAAAGGTGGTGTAGTGGTCGTGATGGTTCTAAATCTTCTTTGATTGAGGAAGTAAATTCAAAACAAGATCTTGATGCTGCTTAGATAAAGTTGAAGTCCTTGGTGAAAGATGGTAAAGTTGAGGTTTTCTCTCAAGGGGGAGATGGAGCCCTTAGGTACCAAGGTAGATTGTGTGCACCTGATGTTGATGACTTAAAAGAGTTAATATTGAAGGAGGCCAATAATTCATCCTATTCTTTTCAGCTCAGTTCTACGTAAATGTACAGAGACTTAAGGAAGGTTTATTAATGGGGTGGTATGAAGAGGGATATTGTCAAGTTCATAACTGGATGTTACAATTGACAACAAGTGAAAGTCTAATATCAAAGTCCGAGTGGCCTAGCCTAAGCCAAAGAAATTCCCACTTGGAAATGTAAAGAGATCAACATGAATTTTGTGGTTGGGTTGCCTAAGACTAGGAAACCTTTAGACTCTATTTCAGTTGTTGTGGATAGAATGACAAAGTTGGCTCAATTTCTACCGGCTAAAATCACATATGGTGCCAAAGATTTTGCCAAGTTGTATATTCATGAGTTAGTTAGATTGCATGGGTGTGCCCTTGTCTATCATTTCGTATTGTGGTACTCAATTCACTTCTCAATTTTGGAGGTCATTCCAAAGAGGTCTTGGTACCAAGGTTAAGATTAGCACGACTTTTCATCCTCAAACGGATGGTAACGCCGAGAGGATTATCCAAAATCTTGAGGATATGCTTAGAGCTTGTGTTTTGGAGTTTAAAGATAGTTAAGATGAACATCTTGCACTTATTGAGTTTTCTTATAACAATAGCTACCACTCAAGCATTGGTATGGCTCCCTTTGAAGCTTTATATGGTAGGCATTGTAGATCCCCGGTTGGGTGGTTTGAAGTAGGGGAGATGGCTTTGCTAGGTATGGACTTGGTCATGGAAGCCTTGGACAAGGTGAGGTTTATAAGGGGGAGACTGAAAATTGACCAAAGTAGAAAAAGTCCTACTCTGATGTGAGGAGAACGGATCTTGAGTTTAAGGTTGGTGATTAGGTTTACTTGAAAGTCTCAACCATGAAAGGTGTGGTCTAGTTTGGCAAGAAAGGGAAATTGAGACCAAGGTTTGTGGGTCCTTATAGAGTTTTCAGGAAAGTGGGTAAGGTTGCATATGAATTGGAGTTGCCTATGGAGATGAATATGGTTCATTCGGTCTTTCATGTGTCCGTGTTGAGAAAGTGTGTGGGTAACCCAAGTGCTATAGTGCCTTTAGAGGTTGTGGGTGTTGTAGAAGATAATTTACCTATGAGGAGGTCCTGGTGGAAATTTTAGATCGACAAAAGTGAAGAGGTTGAGAAACAAAGATGTAGCTTCTGTTAAGGTCCTTTGGAGGAATCAATAAGTTGAAAGTGCCACATGGGAAGGCGAGGTAGACATGAAAAATAATACCCATAACTCTTCCACTCAACTCAAGCCAAAGGTAGTAATTTAAGTCTTTATATGATTTCATGTCTTAAGTTTTAGCCTTTATGTCATTTTGCATGCATTCTTGTTCATGGTAACAAGTTTATGGTAATCTTTTATATTCATGTTGAGATTTTTGTTGAGATTTTTAAAAATGATGTTTAAATGCATTTGTTGCATTCATGTTGGGCTACAATCCTCATCTTACCTTTCTTATGCATGTTTTCTTTGACATTCGGGAAGAATTTTACCATAGGGGAGATATTGAAATGCCTCAAAATGTGTTTCCGAATGCCCATAATGGCAATTTTCATATATCTTAAAATCCATGCGTGATCACAAAAATCCGACTTCATATTCTCGATCATGGAAAAAATTGAGTGAAAAATAGGTATAACCTAGATTTTAGAAGACCCACAGTGAAAAATAATTTTGACTAATATATAATTTCTAGTGGCTGTCTGCGGCTTGGCTGAGAGGCGCTAGGGGCGCAGAGCAGTGTAATTGGGCATGCGATAGATGACGTCATGCTAGGGATGCAGACCAGTTCAATATTTCTTTTACTTTTTTTGTTTCAGCCAAAAGTATTGGAGTCATAGCCCCATGCCCACTTAATTGTGAAATCACCCATATTTAACCATTTTTCAACTCTATTACTCACAAAATCCTCTTCAAACCTCTCTAAGACTCTATCAATTCTCTCATTCAAATCTAAGGATCTCAAGCTCAATTTCGGAACTCAAGGATTCATTTCAAGCTCTAAAACCACTTCAAGTTCACTTCAATGAAATCAAGGTTTAAGGTATATGGGTTTCATCCATTAGGTCCCTTTCACCTATGGAGTCCAACCTTTCCTTTTCATGAAAATTGCATGTTTCAAGTTGTATTACCTATGGGTATCTCTTATCATAGATTATGAATATAAATTGTGTTGGGATTTTATAAAGGATTGATTGATTATTCCGTGAATTGATTTTGTCTATTGAGACTATGCATGTTTTGAGCTATGAAACTATGAACTATTATGAGCTTTTTTGTGATGGATTTCAAGGTACCCTACATGAGGGTTTACTACATATTGGTGGGTTGATTCACATTGAATTTACTCATCTTATTTGACTCTTGAATTGCATGATTCTGAACAAATATCATGAACCCATCATGTGTTTGATAAAATGACATGACAAGAATTCTCAAGTTATTGATGATCTATTACATGATTTACAAGTGAAGTGACTTCATGATGATTAAGGGTTTTCAAGTATGTATTGAATTCATGAAAAATATCTATGATTTTACAAGTATCAAGTTAAGCCCTATTTCAAGATTTTTACCTCTTGGTGAGCCATTCATGTTAAAGCAAGAGTTCATGTATGATTATTATCTATTCTCATGTTCAAGTTAGGCTCACTTTTAGAGGTCAAGCATGTTTATGAGCTACTCAAGTCATGTTATTACAAGCTATTCATGTTATGATTAAAGTATGATTATTTCAAGTATTTTGTGGGATTTAACTTAGCACTAATTGAGGTTTTAAGATGAGAGCTCGACTCAAGGGGTCCTTACATAAAGTCTTTAGTCTCTAAACTATCTTCTACCATAGGATTATGATTATTACCCTTGCTATACTAGTGGATGCATCTAGTTCATGTCATCATGTTTGGTTTGCCTTAGCAAGTAGGATCATCCTTCATGTGGCTAGTTTGGTACTTCCGAGATAAGCATTGCTGAGTCCTCAAGTCCACAGATATTATCTACATTACTCTTGCTACTTTGAGACTTCATTATGTTGAACACTTGTTATTATGAGGGTAAGCTCGAAAAGTGTCTTGGCCCTCGCTCCATTCTAGATTAGAGGTTTTGTTGGATGCTATGATGTATTTATGCTATGATCTTGACTCTTATATGCTTTTATGATTATCAAAGCCTTCCCTTTGTCTCGCTTAACTTTTATTTGATTTTTTGTTGTTTTGTTGCTTCCACAACCAAGGATGTGTGATTGATATGCTAAGAGACTTGTTTGGGACCACTTCGGGTTTTCGTTCACTTTGTCACGTCTAGGTCCTAGGCTTAGGTCATGACAACATTGTGGATTTACACTCCATCTTCACCAAGTTGGACACTCCCATAGTGAACGTGTTCATATGAGCCCTAGAGCCGTCCACCAAGGAAGGAGCATACTTTGACAATTTTTTTAATTTGAGGGCCTATTCCCTCACACTTATAGCGCCTTGCCTCAAATTCATGAACTCCATGACCTTAGCTTCCCTTAGCTCAAGAGGAAAAAAGTGATCAAGGAAAGTGGCCTTATATATCTCCCAATTAATAGAACCTTCTTCAACACTCTTAGACTTTTATTGTGTGAACCAAATGGGAGTAACTCCCTTAAGTTCATAAGACGCCAATTCGGCTCTCTCCCTCGGAAGATACCCTCATAATTTCCACCACCTTGTAGGCTTCATTAATGAACTCTTGTGGATCCTCATCCAACTTATAACCATGGAACTTTGGGGGATTCATTCTAGCAAAATCTCTTATCCTAGAAGCCATTGTTAGAGTTTTTGAAGAATAATGACTTGAGCCAACATAGTAATAGTGGCCCTAAGCTCATCATTTGTAATTTGTTTGACTTGAGGAACTTGAGGAGCTAGAGGAACTTGGCTCTCATTAGCATATTATCCCTTATGGAGTGGATCACCTCATAGAGCCATTTACGAAAACATCAAAGGAAAAGCATTCAGGAATGATAGTCTTGGAGGCACGACATAGATCACAAAAAAAGCTTTCTAGATGTCTTATAACCTCTTGCTCATGGATGTGGCATTCTTCACATCTAGGAACAAGACTAGATGCGACATTTTGGACTTCTTAGGTTGCTTTCATACCTTATGCTTTATACCACTTTGTCGCGATCTGAACCTAGCGTCTAGTTGTGACATGATGAATGTGACACCCAAAGGCACCCCATCCAAGCCTCTTGTTTATATCATAAGCATAGAAAAGGTGAAGTAAGAAATCATAAGAGAGTAAGCAAGCAAAATATGTCAATACTAAGTCATAGTTTCCCTTGGGTGAATTACAACATCATAGTCCAAGACATGTGTAAGGACCTAGATGTTGTACGACCTCATTGGAGTTTGGAAATTTGGTTCTGGGAAGTTCTGGACCAAGGTGATGTTCCATGGAAACCCTCTGTGTGAGGCTATATGGACCATGTACAGGCTTCTTAGAGTGACCCTTGGCCTTGTGTGGGGAGTTGTTGAGCTTAATCGTGGCGTTTTGGGCTAAGACACTCCAGACATAGACCCCACATAGACCATGCAAGGCTTTACGGACTATGTGGTGGCCTTAGTCTTGAAAATCCATAGTTCTGGGACAAAGTAAGGTGGTATAGCCAAGTATACAGTCCGTACAAGGTGGTACAATCTGTATGCGCATCCATATGGGTTTCGGAGTAAAATTTTTCTAAGTATGGGATTGCCATTTTAGACCTTTGTCAAATGAAAGTTTTACAAGTGCTGGATCATAGACAAGTGTACGGTCCATATGGCTTATCAGGGCTGTACCGCTCCTCTCCAAGATGTAACTTTAATCTTTCAACTCATTTCATTAATGACATTTTTGTAATTATGGTTATTTCTAAGGGTCTTTTGTGACCTTCCATTCTACCCAAGGACTTTCAAATGACCTATACTTTATTCCTTTCATTCAAACTCATTCTTATATTTAGAATTCTCTCAAGTCACTCTTAAGAACACTCTCTTAAAGGACTCTTGTGAATCGACGTTTGGGAATCAAGGAAATGCTTATTCTTCTTTAAGTTCCTTCTTGAATCTTCTTCATCAGCTAAGGTATGTGGGATTGGTTCTTGGTCCTTTTCAACCAAGAAGAGCCAAACTCTTTTCACTTAATTTTCATGAAATGATGCTTACTTTAAATATGAATTTTGAGTATGATTGTTTATTAAATTCAATTGAAGTATGGGCTATGATTTATTAGTGATTTTAAGTTGATTTAAACCCTAATATGTTGAATTACATTATTATTATGAAGATTTGATTATACATTGTCCCTTTAAAGTTTTATCTAAGTATGGGTAATCATTATTATGATTTGAATGTGGATTTTACTTATGGATATACTTGAATTTCATATTATATTGTTAATTCTTAGATTGAATCTATATTACTAATTGCTATTCACATATCATTCATAGCATATGCATTCATGAGCATTGGATTTACGAAATTATCGATGGGTAAGCTCACATATGATTTGACGAAATGATTTCGGTGAGTTAAGCTTACATATTGGTTCCGATAAGAATGTGATCATATAAATATCTATTTTAATGGATCTTTAAGCATATTGGGTTCTTGCACCATATGTTTAATGAATGAGCTATTTCTATACATGAGAAACATGATATTGAACTATAATTTTGTCTTTTAGCCCATTAATGAATGATTATGAGGAATGTTTGGCTTTTAAGCCTAATTATGGATTGAAATGATTTGAAATGACTATTGCCTCTTTTGAAAGCATGTATATGTATAAATATTCTCGTGGAGTGTTTTGACTTAGCACCAATGGATTGGAGGCATTAGGGCTATCCCCAAGGGCCTTCTCTCTTTCCTTGAACTATGTGCCAATATAAGAATGGTAGCCATTACCAAAATGACCAGGTCATAAGGGATTGTTATTCATTTATTGATATGATATGATATTGGAAATCCATTTGAAATGACTGGGTTGTAAGGAAGGTCTCCATTCACTGAAATGACTGGGGCATA
Source organism: Solanum sejunctum (assembly GCA_025642045.1). Taxonomy (NCBI): domain Eukaryota; kingdom Viridiplantae; phylum Streptophyta; class Magnoliopsida; order Solanales; family Solanaceae; genus Solanum; species Solanum sejunctum. Next base: position 4,360 of record JAOTQJ010174729.1, on the reverse strand, counting down.
AGGTGTGATATAGATCACCCTTAGCAAGTAATCTTCTTCTACCAATGGGAGATCTTCATTGGACTAATTCATGTAATAGCTCACATGAGTTTGATTTGTTGGTTATAGTCCATCCCGACTGTGTATGAGAATTTTTGCAGTTCATGTATCATTGATTTCATCACATATCATATACTATATTTCTTGCTATATATCTCCTTATATGTTATGTGCCTTTGTCATCTAACATAGAATGTAGGTTTGGTAAGTCATATGCATTGCATGCTTGCATACTTAGTACATTCAATGTACTAACGCATACTTTTGCCTACATAATCTCATCATGTAGCGACTGAGGACTACCTTCTTCCACCATACAATGTTTAATTGGGATCTTGAGATTTGCTTATTGTGGTGAGTCTTATCTTTGAAGGATAAACCGCCATTTCCTCTACCTATGATGCTTTATTTATGTCATTTACTTTGAGGGTGGGCTTAGGGTATGTATTGGCCCCTATCCTATATTATGACTAGAGATGTTGTTGGACATCTTGTAAACTCCTTTGCATTTATTGCTAAGTGTTGGATTTGGAGATTTTACTTTTGGATATGGTTATCTATTGGGTATTATTATGTGGATTGGCTGTGAGTATGGTGTTATGTCTATATGTTATGATGTGAAAGATCCTAAGCCCTGAATTTCCCCCATAGAGTAATTCATACTTACCCGCCCCTTAGTAGTTATGTACTATATGTTATGTGAATCCATATTACTCCCTTTCCATATGACATCTCCATAGCATGAGTCCTACTTACCTATCCCTTAAAACTATATGTTTAATATTTGAATACACTTCTAAGCTGATGATGTGAATTTGGATACTGTAAGGCTTGTTTGGGAACTCTCGGGTTCCCATTCGTCGTGTCACTCCTAGACCTTAGGTTTGGTCATGACAATATGTACGCATATTATAAGATCTTGGCGGGGACTAGAATATGCTACTAGCTCACACTTTAAGATAAAGTAACAATGAAATCATAAAGTCTCAACTTAGGAAAACATCATATTAAAGGACTTGTTCGTTAAGCATGGGAACTCACTAATAAGTCCTCAAAAGTTCAATCCAAAAGCTAGCCACAAAATAGAGGAATAATCTTGTCATCCATCCCTACATGGTTAAATCATGTAGGCAAAGAAGTATGGATCAATATATGGAATGTGCTAAGTATTTAGGTGTGCAAGAATAAAGGAACATCATAACATAATATCAATATCCAAAATTATAGTCAATAAAATAAGGACACAATATGTATGAGCAATGCATGCTTAAAAACATAACGGGAAGAATCATCAAAACCTTTCATAATCCTAGCATACATATGTGAGAATAAGATTATAACTGACAATAAGACCACATGAATTATTACATGAAATCTTGATGTTCCCTCTACACCGAGTAAAAAAAGAGTCTACTTTGTGAAGGTTGACACGATGCTCAGCCCATAGGCTTTATCATATCATGGTGAGAATCACAATACATAAAGTATCACATTAGCTTAATTGTAATTGGATCCAATAGCTAGCCTTATAGGCACATAAACACCAACATAAGGTGGCACCTAGTTATGAGACTTTAGGATTTGTATAAGGATCCTTGGACATAGTCCCCCTTACACAAGCTCTTTTTGTTCTAATTAATATCCCATAGAATAAATAATCATGCACATATATATGTCACGAACTTAGAGCTTTGCTAAGACTTCCGTGTGGCACTAGTCGATTTGCTCACAATTCTTTCATGATCTTGCAAATACTATTAAGACTTTAACTCTTGACCGGTACAGGAATCCTAGATTAAGAAGACAAGAGAGCTTTAGAAAGAAGACTTTTTAGAACAGTTGGAGGATTGCTACAACTTTCTTGGATGGTTTGTACAAATGAGTGGCCCTCCTATTTATACTACTACCTAGGGGCCAAAGTGTAATTAATAATTACTCATAAATCCCTCACTTATTTATACTTTAGTCCACTCTCTAAAATCTTCCATACTATTCTATAGAGAACTAAAGAGTACAAGATATTTCTACACAATTCTAGAATCTTTCAGGATCCTCCTTCAAGCTCCACACATGTCGAGAATCTTCCACACACCTTTAGCGAGTTCCACACATCTTTAGAGTCTTCTACCTATCTTTAGTGAGTTTCATACATCTCTAGAGTCTTCCACACTTCTATAGAGTCTTCGAAGGAACTTCAAGAGCTATCCACAATGTTCTAGAGTCTTCTAGAAAGCTCTACAAAACTCTAGTTTCTTTTACTTAACTTTTGATTCTTCCTTATTTTTAGGAATAATTGGCAGGCTATCACACTCTCCCCCACCTGATATTGCGACATCCTCTGTGTAATGCTGCTGTTGGAACTCCTTGTCTCCAACTTCGGGCTGCTGCAAGTATTCGTGCCATCCCCTTGTGGTCTTTTGTGGAGTTCACTCCCTTTCCATGCCCGAGGAGTATTGCTACAATTAGTTGTCCTTTCTCCCTCTTGGTTTCCTTTGATGGGTTCTCCTGTGATGACTTTTCCTCTTAGCGAGCATAGAATACGACAATGGATTTTTACCCTGGAACCCTTCACAAGCCGCAAGATTGACAACTAGACTTGTCCCCCTAACTTGGGCATCTGCACTAAGGGCACCATGCAGGAACCTCTTTGCTCCAAGACCATGAGTTGTTTGAGGTAGGGATCGATCACCACATGGTACTTCCAAAAATATTACTGCACAAGAATGATGTCAAAGAGGTCTATTGGTGCAACATGGAAGTTGTGCGAATCACCTAATGCTATATCGAATCCTTGAGAAACTCCATATACAGGAGTCATTGGCACATTGAATTATCCTAAGTTGCATATTACTTGGGTTATATTTCAGCCACAACTTGGTTGTCGTAGAGTTAGTCACAATGTTAGCCTCTATGCCTGTGTCAACCATGGTATGAGCGGGATGCCCATTGATAGTGATTGCTCCACATAGCCCAATCACGCCTACTTGAGCCGTGTATGAATCTTCCTCCAATTCGGGTGCCTATTTTTGTGCCTCTGCTACTTCTGTTGCCGCAATATGGCACTAAGTCTCTTCAGTTTAGGGCACTTCTTATAATTATGTAGCCCCTGCATATGTAGAACTTAAGCTCTTTCTCGAGCTGTACCTTTCCCTCTTCGCTGCTTTGTCGCCTAGACCTCCTATTATCAGGCCCTACTAGTGTCATGATACTTGTGATGTGGCTACCAACCCTTGCCTTTGCCACCATCTCCCCAAACTTGGTCATGAATACCATTTGAGTCTTATCCCAAGTCTTTACCTCACCTGTCATATCGAGAGTCCCTCAAAGCCTCTGCCTGTTTGATGGCCTTGTCAATGGTCTTAACTTGTCGGTGTTCTAGCTCCTTCCTGGGCCAATTCTGTAGGCCATCCATGAAGTGGAACATCAAATATCATTCATGAGGTTGAGGGTGTGGAATGTAAGGGCAGTAAACTCCTTCATGCAGGCCCTTATGCTACCCAGCTGTCTTATCTCCCTGAACTTTCACTTTGCCTCATAGATAATACTGTTCGGGAAGAAGGCCTTCTTGGACTCGCTCTGGAATTGCCCCCATGTGTCGATGGTATATACGCCTGATGTGTTGTCAAAATACAACACATTTGCTGCCTAAACAAGGGAATTTTGTGAGTTTTTACTATGACTTTTTATGGTTTTTGTGTGTTTTTGTGTTGTTCTTGCAGAAAAGATAGGTTGTCATGATTTTGGAGAAAAATTGCAGATTTTGTTAAAGCATAGGATATACGATTTCACCTATGAGTTGTAGCCCAAGCTACAAGTATTAGGGTTCTATCTTAGCAAGAAATAGAGACTTAAAACTTAGAAATCTGCTAAGTGAAGGTGTCACGCCATAAGTTGTCGTTAGGGCGGACTGACACCCATTGCTGATAAGGCTCGGGAGAACCAACCTATATATATGCGCTTGTATACATATTGTATTGTAAATAACTTTTTATGTTTGGCACACTCCTAAGAACATAAACGGTAATAATCTAAAAGGAGATACATATACATAGGCCATTGGGACCACGATGTCTAGTGTATGAGACATGACTACACTTTAGTTTACATAGTCTACAAAGCCTCTAGTCGAAAGAAAGTATCCATAAATATTCGGGACAAGCCCCGTCTAAAATAATTGTATAATGCAAACATATAAACTCGAAATACGCACAAAGCTCCGGAACAACCTGGAGGTTGGTTATAGTAGCTGAATGTCCTGAACTCTACTGGGAAGATCTATTAGCACCTGTACCTGCAACATGAAATGCAGGTCCCCCGGAAG
>JAOTQJ010174693.1:0-24431 GCA_025642045.1 Solanum sejunctum | reverse complement strand
TTTATTTGATAGCTTGGTCATTCAATATTCATTGTTTAAATAAATTTTTCATATTGTTCAGCTTAATTATTATTATGTGTACATTTTCATATTAATATTATATACATTAAAAATAAATTTTTTGTCTTATTTAATTCAAAAATAGAACTTCTATTTTTAAGTTTATTAAAGTAAAAAAGAATTTATGAAAAATTAAGATATAAAAAGTCATATCGTATTGGGTAGTTTTTCAATAGAAATATATGAAGAAGTATCATAAAAATAAGAAGGGAAGGTTGTCATGTTATTATATATTATATTAAAAAAAATGTAAATGTACAAAATGAGATATAAAAGGGGTTTAAAAGGGCTTTCTTGTCATTTATTCCTTTTATCCCAGGATAAGTTACTTGCAGATTAGTATACCACCCAAAAGGATGGATAACTTATCCCGGTACTATTTATTAGTCCCGAGATAAGTTATCCCTGATTTGTCAATCAAAAAATAATTTAAGAACCACTATATTTTTATCCCAGAATAATTTATGCTTATCTTTCATACCAAATGACCCAAAAGGGTCTGTTTAGAAAGCCACATGGTAATTGAAATTGGTGTAATTAAAAGGGTAGTAATTACACACCCTGATAATTCCACTGTCCTACGTGTTTGCCAAAGTGTAATTACAGTATAATTTCCTGTCTTATTTGATTGGACAAATGTAATTACATAGTTAATTTAACAAATTAGATTTTAAATAAATAATATTATTACTTATTTTTTTTAATTTTATTTGTAGGTTAAATAAGATCTTATTTATTTTTATTACCAGAAATTAAAAAAAATTAACTCTCAAAAATTAATAAAAGAAAACACAAGGATTAAACACATAAAATAATTTATCAAGGCATCTAAATATGAAAAAGATATAAAAAAAATTTACTCGAGAACCTTAGAATGTTGTTAGAAATGAAAATGTTCAAATAAAAAAAAGTAGTCTTTCACATAAAAAATATATTTAAAAAGGAACGATAAAAAGTTTGATATCACATCATGTAATTGCACTCAATTCCTAGCTCCTCTATGAGAATTGAAGAGTGTAATTACACTACTTCAATTCCACTCAATTATACTCATATCAAGTAATTACTTGGTCTATCAAACATGCCAAAGAGTGCAATTGCACTCAATTATACTAATTCTCAATTACATGGGGCCTTTTTGGACAGGCCCTAAGTGTAAATAATTAAAACACAATAACTTTAAAAAATTCTCATTTTAACTTTAATAAGATGTTTTTAGGGAAAATTATGCAAAAGGGTTGCTGAGCCCTATTCTTTATACAAAACTTGGGCAAATTATCAAAATTGGCTAAATATCGTTCTTCTTCTTTTCAATTTCATCATTAATGGTTGTCCACATAGAGTGAACTATATATCGAAAGACTCAAAGCATTTAGAAGATTTTAGATCTAAATTTTGGGACTATTTACAAGTGATTTTGAGTTAATTGAGATTGAATTCATCAGTTTACTTCATGAATAGTCAATGTATATTTCTTGAATGGTTAAGTTATATTTAGCTTTTTGAGTGTATCTGTCACGATCCAAGCCTAGGGTCTAGATGTGACACGGCTAATGAGAAGTTCAAAGACAACCCAAACAAGCCTCTTGATCGTTACATGCACACATCCTTGGTTGCGAAAGTAAAATGGACATAAGCAAGAATCATTTGATAAAAGAGAAATGGGACTAAGGTAAGTTTTTCATAACATAGCAGCATAAGAAGAGTCAAGCTTGAAAGCATAAACACATAATATCCAACAACACCTCTACATTTAGAATAGAGCAAGATCCAAGACACTCCCTGGGCTCACCCTCATAATAAAAAGTGTTCAACATAAAGAAAGAGTCTCAAGATAGCATGAAATGAGTAGATATTGTCCTCGGAGTTGAGGACTCACCAAAGCTTGTTTCAAGGGATCGTACTAGCCATGTGGAGGAGGATGATCAAAAGGAGCTCCGGTACCTACATGGTGATATCAAGTAGGCATAAAGTATACATTAATACCTTGAATATACTAAGTATGCAGGATACAATGCAACAAGACATAGACCAATATAGTCAAAATGCATAATCATAGACAATGGATAAGTATAATCTCAATATGGTATGCGTGATCAATGCTTGAAATAAAACATGATTGTAAATCATTCAACTTACATAATACATAATACATGTGTGGGAGGATACCTTAACTGCATAGACCAAGTAGCTACAACTTGAAATCCAAGGCAAGACACCCCTTTGGTTAGGTGGATCAGTGTGACACCCCCAGCTAGGTGTGGTCTACTTGCCAAGGCAAATCAAACATGATAACATGAACTAGATGGATCCACTAGTATAGCAAGAGTAATAATCATAATCCTATCGTGGCATATAGCTTAGAGACTAAAAACGTTATATAAGGACCTCTTGAGCCGAGCTCCCATCTTAAGCCTCAATCGGTGCTAAATCTAATCCCACGAAAAACTTGAAATAACCATAACTTATGTAACTTGTAGAAAACATGATAATATGACATGAGTAGCTCTTGAATCATGCTTGAATTCTAATTATAAGCCTAACTTGAACATGAGAGTAAACAATCATACATGAACCCTTGCTTTAACATGAATGGCTCACAAGAGGTAGAAATCGTGAAATAGGGATCAACTTGTAACTTGTAAAATCATAGATAATTTTATTAATTTAATACATGCTTGAAAGCCCTCAATCATCATGAAGTCACTTAACTTGTAAAATATGTAAATAACTTGAGAATCATTGTCATGTAATTTCATCAAACACTTGGTGGACACATGATACTTATTCAAAATCATGCAACTCAAGAGTAAAACAATATAAGTGAATCAATTCAAAATCAACCCACCAACATTGTAGTAAAACCCCAAACTGGATATCATGAAATCTATCTCAAAAGTTCATCATAGTTCATAACTTTCATAGCTCAACTCATACATAGTCTCAATAGACAAAGAGCAACTCATAGTATAGGTTTAAAATAGATATTCATGCATAATCAACAATACTTGGTACAACATAACGCATGCTTATATATTATAATAAGAGATACCCATAAGTAATACAACTTGAAATCATGCAATTTTCATAAAAAGAAAGATTGAGCTCCATGGGTGAAAGGACCCAATGGATGAAACCACATACCTTAAACTTGGGGTTTATAGAGATGAGCTTGAAGGAAACTTGAAGCTCAGATTGAATCCTTGAGTCCTGAAATTAAGCTTGAAATCTTTGAATTGGAATGACATATTTGATTAAGTCTTGGAGAGATTTTTGAGAGGATTTTGAGTGATATAGAGTTGAAGAATAGGTAAGTATGAGAGATTTCACGTTCAAATGGACATGGGACTATGACCCCAATGCTCTTGGACGAATAAGAAAAATTTTAAAAACTGTTGCACTGGTCCGCGCCCCTAATGCAACGCGAACTAGATGCATAGTGCAAATTACATTGCTCCGCGCCCATAGCATGTCGTGGCCCGGGTGCGGACAACCTTTGGAAATCAAAAATTAGTAAAAATTATTTTTTCACTATGAGTCTTCTAAAATCTTGATTATACCCATCCTTCACTCAATGTTTCCCCCGATCAAGAATATGAAGTCAGATTTTGACATGCATGAATTTTTAGATATATAAAAATTGTATTTTTGGAGCTTTTCGAAGCACATGAGGGGCATTTCAATATCCCCCTTGGGAACATTCCTCCTCAAATGTTAAAAAAACATGCATAAGAGAAGTAATTATGAATATTTCAGCCCGACATGAATGCAATATATGCACTTAAACATCATTTTCGAAAAGTCTCAACATGAATATCAAAAATCACTATAAATTTATTACCATAGATATGAATGTAGGCAAAAATATCATGAGGGCTGGATCTTAAGACTTGAAAGCATATAGGGGGCTTAATTATTACCTTCGGCTTGAATAGAGTGGAAGAGATATGGGTATCTTTCATGTCTGCCTTGGCTTCCCATGTGACACTTTCAACTTGTTGATTCCTTCGAAGGACCTTGATGGATGTTACATCTTTGTTTCTCAACCTCTTCACTTTCTATCCAAAATCTCCAACAGGACCTCCTCATAGGTCAAATTATCTTCTACAACACCCATACTCTCTAAGGGTACTATTACACTTGGACCACACCTTTCACCGGTGAGACCTTCAAGTAAACCCAATCACCAACCTTAAATTCAAGATCTCTTCTTCTCACATCGAACTAGGACTTTTGTCTACTTTGGGCTGTTTCAATCTCTCTATTATCAACATCACCTTCTCCAAGGCTTCCATAACTAAATTTGGACCTAGCAAAGCTATCTCTTCACATCAAGCCATCCAACCGGGGATCTACAATGCCTACCATATAAAGCTTCAATTGGAGCCATACCAATGTTTGACTAGTAGCTATTATTGTAAGAAAATTTAATAAGTGGAAGATTTTTATCCCAACTACCTTTAAACACCAAAACACAAGCCCTAAGCATATCATCAAGAGTTTGGATAGTTCTTTCGACTTGGCCATCCATTTGAGGATGAAAAGCCATGCTAAGCTTAACCTTTGTACTAAGACCTCTTTGGAAGGACCCCCAAAAATGAGAAGTGAATTGAGCATCACGATCCGAAATGATTGACAAGGACACCCCATGTAACCTAACCAACTTATGAATATATAACTTGGCATAATCTTTGGTACCATAAGTGGTTTTGACTGGTAGAAAGTGAGTCAACTTTGTCATTCTATCCACAACAACCCAAATATTGTCAAAGTGATTTCTAGTCTTAGGCAACCCAATCACAAAATCCATGTTGATCTCTTCCCACTTTCAAGGAGGAATTTCTATGTCTTAGGTTAGGCCAACCGTCCTTTGATGTTCGACCTTCACTTGTTGATAATTATGACATCAGGATACGATTTGGCAATATCTCTCTTCATACCACCCCACCAATACACCTCCCTCAAGTCTTTATACATTTTTGTGGAACCAGGGTGAATAGAATAGGATGAATTATGAGCCTCCTTCAAAATCAAATCCCTTAAGTCATCAGTATTAAGCATATGCAACTTACCTTAGTACTTAAGGGCACCATCTCCCCTTTGGGAGAAAACTTCCACTTTACCATCTCTCACCAAGGCCTTCAACTCTAGCAAGGCAGGGCCAAGATCTTGTTTTGCCTTTACCTCCTCAATCAAAGAATATTTAGAACCATCAATAACTATTACACCACTATTTTCAACTTCACCCAGCCTAACCCCAATCTAGTCAATCGGTGAACTTCTCTAGCCACCTTTTTGCCACCATCATCAATATTAGCTAGACTACCAATGGACACTCTACTTAGAGCATCGACCATGACATTAGCTTTGTCGAGATGATAATGCACACTCATATCATAATCTTTAAGGAACTCTAACCACCTTCCTTATCTCAAGTTAAGATCTTTTTGGGTGAACACATATTGGAGACTCTTGTGGTCGGTAAATACATCACGATGAAACCTATACAGGTAGTGACGCTAAATTTTTAAAGCAAATACCAGGGCCGCCAATTCAAGATCATGGGTGGGATAATTTTTCTTATGCATCTTATGTTGCCTAAGGCATATGCTATCACCTTACAATTTTGCATCAAAACATACCCCAAACCAATTCTTGAGGCATCACAATATATCACAAAACCTTCCAACCCTTCTAGTAGAGCCAAGATGGGAGAGGAGACAAGATTATCTTTCAAAGTTTGGAAACTCTTTTCACATTCATCGGTCCACACGAATTTTGCCTTCTTTTGGGTCAACTTAGTCATAGGAGAAGCAATAGAAGAAAAACTATTCACAAACTTCTGGTAGTAACCCGCTAAGCCCAAGAAACTCCTAATATATGATGGAGTCAAAGGTCTAGGCCAATTTTTTATCACTTCTATCTTCTTAGGATCTACCTTAATGCCATCACCCGACACCACATGCCCCAAAAATGCAACCTCTTTCAACCAAAATTCATATTTTTCATATTTAGCATACAATCTCTTATCCCTCAAAATTTGTAACACCACCCTCAAGTGATTCATATGCTCTTCCTCATTATGGGAATAAATCAAGATATCATCAATAAAGACCACAACGAATGTACCAAGGTAGGGTTTAAATATCCTATTCATGAGATCCATAAATATTGCTGGTGTATTAGTCAACCACCCAAAGGATATAACCACATTCAAAATGTCCATACCTAGTCAGGAAAGTCGTCTTAGGAATATTACACTCCCTCACTTTCACTTGGTTATATCTGGATCAAAGATCAATCTTGAAAAGTGACTAGCCCCTTGAAGTTGATCAAAAAGGTCATCAATCCTTGGTAGAGGATACTTGTTCTTTATGGTGACTCTATTAAGTTGCAGGTAATCAAGGCACATTCTAAGGGAACTATCTTTTTTTCTTCACAAACAACACCGGTACACCCCAAGGTGACTTGCTAGGCCTTATGAAACCCTTTTTAAATAAATCTCTCAATTGATCTTTCAACTCCTTCAATTCTGCCGGGGCCATATGGTAAGGGTGGATAGAAATGGGTTGTGTATCAAGAAAGAGGTCTATACCAAAGTCTATTTTCCTTTAAGGAGGGATACCTGGAAGCTCATTGGGAAAGACATCAAGAAACTCATTGACCACCGAAATATACTCAATAGGAAGGACTTTAGTCTTCACATCCCTAACTCTCACAAGATGATAAAGATAACCCTTTTTATGGGGAATAGACCTATGTCAAAGGGTCTCCACCCCATTGGATAGTCAGGGGTTGAGCCACCCCCCCAAGCTTTATTATAAATATAAAATGATGAAAAGATACAAGGAGGGGGGCATAAACTGTACCTCCACCCTATGGTGGTATGCAAATTTACCAACCTACTAAGGTCGATAAATTTACTACCAATACTACAAGAGAAAACTAACTCATAATAACCTAAAGAGAGGACTTCTCTCAATACATTAATTCTAAGAAAGCACAAAAACAAGGGAGACGCTCCTCTTAGAAGTAAAAAGAGAATAACAAAAGGATAGCAATCTAAACCTATATATCTAGCAAACATAAGATAACATAGGCTTAGAGAGAATACTAACAATCTGGAAAACACTCAGACTATTAGCATGCAACCAACAAACTCAATGAGGTTTTTTAATCTTTTTTAGCTTTCTTCTTCTAAATGAAACCATATCAGCTTTGTCAAGATAATAACAAGCTCTAGCATCTTTTGGGAACTGGGAAATATCAAACAAAACCTATGGAATAGTTAACTTGTGTCTATGTTTAGCCAAAGCATTAGCAACATAATTGGCCTCCCTCAAAATGTGTCTACATTTAAAATCCTCTAGTAGATTAATGAGTTGCACCAACCTTCTCATGGACTGATGAACCTCCTAAGGAGCATCAATGTGCTGGCTGATCCATTTACATAAGAGCTGTGAATTCACCTCAAGCATCACTCCAATCCACCCTATTTGGAGACACCAAACAATGCCAAAAATAGCAGCCTCCATCTCAGCTTGGTTGTTAGAACCATTGCCCAAAGTAGTAGCATAAGCAAACATGAATTCTCCATTCTTATCCCTGATGATAGCCCCAGCTCCCATTCTTCTATCAGCTAGAGTACTACCATCCGAGTTCAATTTGATCCACAAGTCAAGAGGTTTACTCCATAGCACTAGAGTATTTTTGGTAATATGATAGCACTTCTCAACTAATTTCACCATATCAATCCAGTTAGCAGGCCAGGAAATATAAGGGTAAATATTTTTAATCAAAAAGAAAGTATCCCTAAACACCAGAAATTTAACTATGATCAGATTGGATTTCTTCCCAGCATATCTATTAGCACATCTATTCTTTCATATATTCCAACAAATGAATATAGGAGCAGCCTGGAGGATCACTCTGTATGCTTCATTCTTATAATCAGCTTTCCACCATCTCATTATATAATGATGCAGAGGCAAAAGATCATTACTCAATCCATATGAAGCAGCAAAACATTTTCATACATTAATGGAAAAATGACCAAAAACAAATATATGATCCACAGTATTGAGACCTGGGTTGTAACAATAACAACATTGCTTAGGATCCACCCCAAACTTACTAAGCTTCTCATTAGTAAGAAGTTTTCCCCTTAGAGCCCTCTAAAGCAAAAAGGAGCACTTAAAGGGAATATTCCTATGCCAAGTCAACTTATTAATGGAAGTCTTGATCCTTTGTTCCCTAATCATGTCCCAAGCAGATGATACAGAAAATACACCATCAGAGTTAAGCTTCCACATATCCCTGTCAGGTACACCCTGCTGGAAATGTAACTGGAAGGTAAAGATGGCTGCAACATGCTGAGGAGGGGATCTATTCATAACCATCTCCATGTTCCACTGACCATTATAAATAAAATCAACAACTTTTGTATTATCCAATCCACTACTAACCTCCCTAAAGTGAGCTAATAGACCCACACCTAACCAATTATCCCACCAGAAGGAACAATTGCCAAAATTGAATTCCAGTAGATATTAGGTTCTATCTCATGCTTATTAATTATCATATGCTTCCAAACAAGAGATTATCCAGTGTCCCATTTCTTTCTCACAGGATTTGATCTTTGACAATATTTTGCTTTGAGAAAATCACTCCAGAAAGAAGCTTTTGATCTAAAAATCCACCATTGTTTATATTGGAAGGCTTTACACACTTCATCCACCATTTGAACCCCAATACCACCTTCATCATAGGGAAAGCTAAGGTTTCTCCAAGTTGACTAGTGATATTTTCTTTTCTCATCTAACCAGCCCCAGAAGAAGTCAGCAGTAATGCTCTAAATAAGCTTGAGGGTAGCTGTAGAAGGAGAAGCAGCTGACAATACATAAATTAGGAGGGATTGCAAGACATGTTTGATCAAAGTTGATCTACCCCCATAACTCAAAAGTTTGGCTTGCCAACCAACTATTCTTGACACCACTTTTGAAATGAAATCAGAATAATAAATAATTCTTTGTCTCCCAAAATAAATGGGACATCCCAAGTAGGTGAAAGGAGCCTTTTTCTACACAAAACTTGTGATATGTTTGACTCTATCAACAAACCTCTTGAACATATGATCTGGCATGATAAAATGGATTTGTTCTTATTGATTACATAACCAGACACACCCTCATACTCAGACAACACTTTCATGATCAGCTCTAGAGATTTAGTTCTATTAGAGGAGAAAATGATGGTATTATCAGCAAAACTAAGGTGGTTGATCTATGGACCCCTCTTCTCCTTATAAAAGTTATGAAAAATTAGGAGTCAGATGTAACTCATTAAGAAGTCTAAACAATACTTCTATCCCTATTATAAAAAGAGTTGGTGATAAGGGATCACCCTACTTGAGCCCCCTAGTGGAATGACAAAACCTATGTTTTGAGTCATTAATAATGATAGAATACCATTTATTGGACATGATTCTCCATAACATGTCAATGATAGTCTGAGCAAATCCCATCTTCCTCATAACAATGAAAATGTAAGACCAAGAAACTCTATCATAAGCTTTTGTTATATCAAGCTTGAGAACCACATTACCCCCAATGATAGGTTTCTTGATGTGATGGATGATCTCTTGGGCCAACATGATATTCTCAGAGATGCTCCTACCTTTAACAAAGCCTAATTAATTAGGAGAGATCAAACTTTGTAAAATAGGAGCTAATCTCAAACACAACAATTTAGAGATCACTTTGTTTACAAAATTGCAAGCTTATTAGTCTAAACTCAGAAAATCTACTAGGATTCTTGAATTTAGGCAACAAGACCTAGCAAACATGAGTGAAGTATTTAGGAATAGAATATTCACAAAAGAAAGCATGAACCATTACTACTAAATCAAACTTGATAATGTCCCAACATGATTGAAAGATCTTGCCATTCATACTATCTGGACCAGCAGAATGTGGACTCATTGAAAAGACAACATGCTTCAACTCTCCAAATCAAGGATCACCTATAAGGCCTCATTTTGTTCCTGACTGACCATACCAACAATACAATTGAGAATTTCTTTATTGATAAGCTTTTCCTCCCTATAAAGATTTGCTAGAAGTGAGTATAAGCTACTTTTGCAATATTTTCATCCCTTTGATACCACTCCACATCATCATCTTTCAACTAGAGGATGAACAACCTCCTTCATGTCCCCCTTAGAAAAGCATGAAAATATCCAGTGTTGCCATCCCCTTCCTAGAACCAGCGTAGTTGAGATTTCTGTCTCAAAATGGATTCTTCAAGCTTGAGGAATTTAATATATTTAGCACTCAGAATGTGGAGATGGATTCTAGCATCATCAGTGCCTTGATTGATCAGATCATTTTCAGCACACTTAATCCTTTCTTTATAATCCTTAACCTTAGCATGTATGTTCCCAAACATAGTTTTGGACCAAGAACTTAGAGTAGATGATAATCTCTTCAACTTCTGATGAAAACACCACATAAGATTGCCAGTAATAGGTCTGTCCCAACATTGCTATATATTTTCCAGAAAATCAGACTGCCCCACCAAAATAATCAGAAACTTAAAGTATCTTATGTCGTTATCAGACCTTGTAGTCATTTCCAGCAAGAGAGGACTATGATCTGAACTGACAGTAGGCAAATGAGTTACAGTGGTCTGAGGCATGGTATCAAGCCACTTTTCATTCACCATAGCCCTATCCAACCTCTTTCATATTCTAAACATGACCCCTTTATTATTTGTCCAAGCAAATTTTTGACCAGTGAAACCAAGATCAATCAGCCCACAACCTTCAATCACAGCTATGAACTCCATGCTCTTTTTCATGTTGTATGGAATGCCCTCCAGTTTTTCTTCTATGCTAGTGATGAAATTGAAATCTCAGCAACACACCAGGGATGATCTTTAAACCTGTTAGATAAATGCTGGGAGAGGTCTTCTTAAATGGTCTCTATATTTAGCATACATAAATGTACCAAAGAACTTGTCAGGGATCTGGATCTGAGTGTGCTGAATTTCACAAGTTACTACTCATCCTTCTCTAGTATCTTGTAATCCACATTATGATTCTAGAAGACCCAAATTTTCCCATTGTTATTACATAAAGCTTTCTCCATTCCCAGCTGCATTCTACTATTTGGTAATTGAGAGTTGTCAAAAAAGGCTCCAAAATAACTATCATATCCAGATGATGAATAATCTTAAAAGATTGAATTATTTCCATTGCTCCATAGGTATTAATACCCTTCTATTCCAATTGTATTAATTATTGGGAAGATCTTGAGATGAACAATCTGGTGTTAGGCCTGCCACTGTGATAGGATGTTTGCTACTATGTTTCTTGGTATCAACATTTGTCTGGTGAGCACCCCTGGGTGACAAACCTTGCTCCTAACTCACTTGTTCTATTTCTTCCTGCATAGCATCATCATTTGTTCGACTAAAAGCCTTGATAAGCTTCTCACTAGTCTCATCATCTTCATTATGCTCATTAACAGTGAGGGTATCTTTATCAACATCATCTTCAGAGTTAATAACCCCATACTCATCCTTCTCATTGCTGGGAAGCATAGGATCAGAGTTAAAATGGCAAATGTTGGTAACTGCTTTAGTTAGTTCTCCACCCAAGGAAGGGTTAAACTGAACACTGAGAGGTGGGACTGTCATACCAGCATACTTGTCAAAATAAACTTCTTGTAAATTTTAGTCTCATGAGCACTTTTGTTGCTAGAACTAGTCTCAGTGCTTTCAGAATTCACCATGCTACTGTCAATCTTCTTCTTTAGAGCATCTCTCCTCTTCTTACTTGATTTATTTTTACTCTTGGACCCACTATAACTTACCAAAGAGCCCAAGTCTTTTGCCATGGAACCCTTTGAAAAATTCTAACCAGTATCATTATTTTGCTCTTTCTACATATTATCTGAGGCCCTGACCATAACACTCTAATCATTTTGTTGAAGATGAGTGGTAGTAGGGGTTTAGATTTTAGGTTCCACCATTCCTTTCGGTTCCCCATCTTGCATATTAGTTAGTGACTCCTGCCTCACCATCGTTCCTCCAGATACTACAATAGCTATTCCAGTAATATAAGAATAGGGGTGGGGAAGGGTTGTTACATCAACATTTTCAACAACATAGGGTTCTGGGGGTAGGGTGTTGATAACATCAACCTCAGCATATTCATCATGGGAGTTGGAGTGCTGACTCACCATATTATGAGTAGTCTTTTAGTTTTGGGGAGATAATAAGTCAATACCTGAGATGGACTCATCCACTTGCTGATCTTCAACAATCTGCTTCTTCTTGTATGGATTATCTTGCTGAATTTACTCTAGCTTTCTTCTACCATTTTCCTCTTCTGAGTTTGCCACTTTGCAACAATTTTGGGATTACTTGACTGGTCCCTTTTTCCTGGTATCAACATCCTTACTTTGTTGTTTTTGATCAGTCTTATCTTTTGGTGGAATTCTGTCCTTGGTTCTAGCATCTTCATTGTTAGTATTTGCCACTTTCTTCTCCTACTTTTGCCTGATCTCATCTTCCATCTTCTTAATTGTGCATCTAGAAATAGAATGGCCCTAATCTCTACAATGGTTGCAGTAGTCAGGAATGTCCTCATACTGGATTTATTGCCATTTTCCAACAAATAGGTCTTCCTCATCAAATCCCAACCAGACATGTTGGGGTCTCTTTGGAAATGTTAATCAGGACCCTCACTTTTGCAACACTATCTCTAGTCTTCTATATAGAAGCAGAATCTAAATATAAAGCCTTCCCAACTAGGGCAAGCAAAGCTGAGATGAGTTCCATATAATAACAATGCCAAGGTAGCTTAGGCAGAGTGACCAAAATAGGAACAATAGATGTTTTCTCCTCAAGCCTAACAGTAGGAGTCTACAACTGAAGCCTCATAAGTTGCGCATCAATATATATCCTTGGCTTAGTCTAAACAGTTAAATGGTCTGCCTCATTATCCAGATTAATGTAAATATGCTTAGAATTAAAATGAGCAATCTTCAACCACCTGTCAACTGAGTTTGATCAATAAATTTCTTCCTCACCACTTCCATTCTAGACATGATATTAGTGAATTTCGCAATCAAAATAAACATGTAGCTATCAGCCAACTTGCCTATAAATTCCTCCTTTTGAAAGACTATAGCAAGGTGTATTTGTTTGGTGGTAATTTTAGTAGGGGAAATGGTGATGGGGGTCTCATTTTTGATTGGTTCATTCTAAGACTTGTAGCATAGGGCTGAATGACTGTAGGAGGGGCTGATTTAGAGAGATGTTGGTTATTTTTGGTGTTTTGTTGAGTTGAGGCTTGTATGGTGTCAGTGTTGGTTTTATCAGTGGTCTTCTTATTAGTGTTGGCATTTCTAGGATTGGTGATTTAGTTTTTGGATTTTTGAGGATGGTGGATATCAAAGTTGGTGGATACTTTAAGATGAGGTTGCTTTACAGGCAAGTGAAACTGGTGGTGTTTGGCAATACTCTCAACACCTTTGCCCCCCATATCCTGCTTCTCAGGCACAGGATTCAACACACCAGGCTCCTTAACACTCTTCCGGGTCTGATCACCCCCATTCAAATCACTAGTAATATAATTAGAGTTGGTCACAAGACTATAGACCTTACCTGAGGTTGAAGATGAGTCATTAGGATCCTTCATGCCTTCCTTAACACTCACATTCTTCCCCTAGTCTGTTCCCTTATCCTGATTTACCTTAATCAACAAAGAATTCATCCACTTAGCCCTATCATTATGAATTAATTCCTTTTCTTGATGTTTTGAATGATCATCTTTGCCTCCTAGATCAATACAATCACCAGAATTAGGAATCGAAGCCCTGACCTCTGGAATTTAGGATTGAGTAGAATTGTGTTTCTGGAAAACCCTAATTCCTAAATTCGAAGCAAATTGCACATTAACATTTGGGGATTTTGATGTTGGGAGGTCTCCCTTGGCCTATGGAATCGAATGGAATACCTTTTACCCTACGAAACTCGCCAGAGCTAGGTAATCACCATCGAAAAGTACGCTGCCATCAAGTCCACTGGTGGAATTGGCCCCAAATCCTCCACAAGGTAGATCCTGACCTGGGGAGACACTTCCAGTAGGTCATATCTCACAAAAATCATGGGAAGTAGGTCGAATCTCTAGATGCATTTCAGGCAATATAGTCACGTCTCTCCCAAAATTCGCCTGATCAGATTGAGCAATTGGGATGATGGATTACTGCAAATTTTTGTCCATAGATAGATCATAAGGAGGTGGAGAATCATCTCCAACCTCTATAAGAACATGAATTTTTCCAGAATTGAAAAGAGAAATAATTTCGTTAGCCTTTAACTATTAATTTTTTGAAATAGCACCAGCAATCGTCAAATTGCATTGCAAATTTCTAGTGTTGTGGGCATGATCTTTGCATGTGCTTAGATAGGGTGATACACCTCTTCAAGGCGCCCCTGATGGACCTATTCAGGCAGTCTATCTCCTCCAACCGGTGCCTCATATGCCATTTCGACGTGCCTGGCAGTAAAGAAAAAGTAGAGAGCATTTTAAAGAGAGAACATAGGGAGAGAAAATAATTGAAAAAATTAGGAAGGATATCAAGGCAACCCTTAGAAATCCAACTTTTGGGCTTTAAGACAAAATAATCTACCCTTGACCATCATATTATGACTTTCTCGCTCAAGATGAGCTCATTAGAGAATTAAAATTTCACCATACAGGTTCAATAATTAATGGAGGCATAATATGTATGTAATCAATCCATCCCAAGAATAATATCAAAATCTACCATGTCAAGTTCAACAAAATTACAAAGTAAGACTTTATTCAATATAAACACAAGACAATTTCTATAGACTCTTTTAGTAACAATAGACTCACTAATGGGGGTTGACACTTCATAAGGTTCATGTAGCATTTCGAGATACAAAGGAAGCTTTTTGGCGACAAAAGGAGTAATGAAAGAAAGAGTGGTACCCGGGTCTATCAATGCATACACATCAAAATTAAAAAGTTTTCACATACCGCTAACAACATTGGGCACCTCATCAACTCCTTGACTTCAATACAGAGCATAAAACCTATTTTGCCTTGGAGCTCCTCCTTGTTGGCCTCCTCTTCCCCTTTGACTCGTATTAGTACCTTGGCCTTGAAGATGACCGTCTCTACCCTTGTTTTAAGCATGTGGATAATCAGCTACCTTGTGGCCCACTTCACCACAACCAAAGCAAGCATTAGAATTCCTCAAACATAGACCACTATGATTCTTTTCACACCTTTGGCATCTAGGATTTGTCATTCCTCCATTACCACCTTTGAATCTTAAGTTTGATACCCTATCATTGACAAACCTCTTGTTAGAAGCACTGGATGATCCTTGACCTTGGAACATGTGGCCTTGAGAAAACCAGTCACCCTTATAACCTTGGAAACCACTTTCAAATAGAGTCCTCTTGGACTCACCACTCCTTTTATTTCTAAGCTTTCCCCTCTCTAGTTGCTCGGCATATGTCATGAGCTGAGACAAATCTATATCACCCACTAGCATGGCGATATGACACTCGTCATTAACCAAGTCGGACACTCTTGACACAAATTTATTTATCCTTAATCTAGGTTCGACAACTAACTATGGAGCATTCTTGGAGAGCTTGTTAAACTTAAGGGCATACTCCCTCACACTCATGAAATCTTGCTTAAGGTTAATAAACTCCATCATCCTAGCCTCTCTTAGCTTGATAGGAAAGAACCAATTAAGGAATGCATCTTTGAACTTTTCCCAAGGGATAACATTATCATTTTGCTTCTCCAACTTCCATTGAGTAAAACAAATTTGAGCCACCTCTTTACGTTGGTAGGCTGCCAACTTCACCTTTTCCTCTAAATTGACCCCCATGATGGATAACACCTTATACACCTTATTTATGAACTCTTAGGGATCCTTATTCATCTTGGACCCATGAAACTCTAGTGGATTCATACTTGTGAAACACCTCAACCTTGAGTCCAAGAGTAGGAGCATGAGGGGCTTGGACCCCTTGGTTCAATTGGTTGGTCATATCATGGGCCAACATTGTAATAGGATCTCAGAACTCATCTTGGGCTACTCCTCCACCTTGAAGAGCGAAAGGGGTTAGTTGCTCCTTGGGTATATAGGCTCTCCTCAGTCTCCCTCTTGGAATCGGCATGATCTAGAAGAGCAAAGAACATTCATTAGTGGAAAAGCCTTACACTTAATTCTAAAGCATAATATAGACTATTAAGAAGTGAAACATTTCCTAAAGCATCTCATAGTCTCTTATTCATAGTTGTGGCGTGCTTCACAACCATGAATAAGACTCTAATCAATGTGGTGCATTGAATTTCGCCGACCATTAATAACCTAGTGCTCTGATACCAAGCTTGTCATGACCCAAGCCTAAAACCTAGATATGACACGATGAATGCGAAGTCCAAAGACAAGCCAAACAAACCTTGGATCATAACATGCACATATCCTTGGTTGCGGAAGTGAAATAGAAATAAATAAGAATCATTTGATAAAAGGAAAAAGGGACTAAGGGAAGATTTTCATAACATAGCAACATAAGAAGAGTCAAGCTTAAAAGCATAAACACATAATATCCAACAACACCTCTACATTTAGAATAGAACGGAGGCCAAGACACTCCTCGGGCTCACACTAATAATAACAAGTGTTCAACATAAAGAATGAGTCTCAAGATCACATGAAATGAATAAATATTATCCTCGTAGTTAAGACCTCACCAAAGCTTGCTTCAAGGATCATACTAGCCACATAGAGGATGATGATGAAAAGGAGCTCCAGTCCCTACATGATAATATCAAGTAGGCATAAAGTATGCATTAGTACGTTGAATGTACTAAGTATGCAATGCAACAAGACATAGGCCAATATAGTCAAAATGCATAATCATAGACAATGGATAAGTATAATCTCAATATGGAATGCATGATCAATGATTGAAGTAAAACATGCTTGTAAATTATTCGACTTTGATAATACGTAATATATGTGTGTGAGGAGACCTTAACTGACATAGACCAAGTAGATAAAACTTGGAATCCAAGGCATGACACCCCATCGGTCAGGTGGACGGGCATGACACTCCCCCGGCTTGGTATGGTCTACTTGCCAAGGCAAATCAAACATGATAACATAAACTAGGTAAATCCACTAGTGTAGCAAGGGTAATAATCATAATCCTATAGTAGCACATAGTTTAGAGACTAAAGACTTTATA
The DNA here is from genome assembly GCA_025642045.1 of Solanum sejunctum. Taxonomy (NCBI): domain Eukaryota; kingdom Viridiplantae; phylum Streptophyta; class Magnoliopsida; order Solanales; family Solanaceae; genus Solanum; species Solanum sejunctum. The sequence goes on along the minus strand of JAOTQJ010174693.1, from coordinate 7,058 downwards.
TAAGGACCCCTTGAGTTGAACCCTCATGTTAAGCCTCAATTGGTGCTAAGTCTAATCCCACAAAATATTTGAAATAATCATAACTTGTGTAACTTATAGAAAATATGATAACATGACATGAGTAGCTCTTGATTCATGCTTGACCTCTAATTGTGAGCCTAACTTGAACATGAGAGTAAATAATCATACATGATTGGACCCTTACTTTAACATGAATGGCTCACAAGAGGTAGAAATAATGAAATAGGGCTCAACTTATAACTTGTAAAATCATAGATAATTTCATGAATTTAATACATGCTTGAAAACCCTCAATCATCATGAAGTCTTGTAAAACATGTAAATAACTTGAGAATCATTGTCATGTAATTTCATCAAACACTTGGTGGGCACGTGATACTTGTTCAAACTCATGCAACTCAAGAGTATAACAAGATGAGTAAATCAATTCAAAATCTACCCATCAACATTATAGTAAAACCCCAACTTGGGTATTACGAAATCCGTCTCAAAAGTTCATCATAGTTCATGCTTTTATAGCTCAAATCATGCATAGTCTCAATAGACAAAAATTAACTCATAGAAAAAGTTTAAAATAGATATTCGTGCATAATCAGTAATACTTGATAAAACTCCAACATAACTCATGCTCATATTTCATAATAAGAGATACCCCAAAGTAATACAACTTGAAATCATGCATTTTTCATAAAAGGGAAGATTGGGCTCCATGGGTGAAAAGACTCAATGAATGAAACTTACATACCTTAAACTTGAGTTTTCTTGAGATCAGTTTGAAGGAAACTTGAAGCTCGGATCGAATCCGTGAGTCCAAAATTAAGCTTGAAATCCTTGAATTGGAATAAGATATTTGGTTCAGTCTTAGAGAGGCTTTTAAGAGACTTTTGAGTGATGTAGAATTGAAGAATGGATAAGTATGATAGATTTCACGTTTAAATAAGCATGGGAATATGACCCCAATGCCCTTGGGAAAATAAGAAAAATCAAGAAAAATGTTGCATTTGTCTGCACCCCTGGCGCGATACGGACCAGACACAGAGTGCAAATTACACTACTCTGCGCCTCTGGCACATCGCGGCCAGTGCGAGAACAACTACTGGAAATCAAAAATTAGCAAAAATTATCTTTCACTATGTGTCTTCTAAAATCCAAGTTATACCCATTTCCCACTCAATTTCGCCCCCTGATCAACAATAGGAAGTCAAATTTTTAAAATCACGCATGAATTTTGAGATATATAAAAATTATGTTTTGGGGCTTTCTAAAGCATATGAGGGGTGTTTCAGTATCATGATAGTCAATGTATAACCCTCCATGGGATAAATGACCATCATAGTAGAATAATCGCGATTTAAGTCAAAATAGTTCTAAAACCATTTTTATCCTCTCACTTCTTCTTGAGTCACCATCAATGACCTAGGGTTATTTTTTTTCAGCTTTCCACCTGTTTATTGGACAAAGATAAGTTAAGCATTTATCTAACTTATAATTTAATTTTTAGACCTTAGAATCTGAGGGATTCTTTTAAGAGAAGGTTTTAGCCTAAAATTAATAGTGGAAAAAGTCCTAGTTGGGAAGAGATGGTCATAAAAGTGGTCAAGAGTTAGGATTTTAATATAATCCAAGTATCATAGGCCTTTATTCATTGATTTGTATAATTCTTGTTGTTTTTAGACCATGGATGTGCCAAGGTTGTTGAAAAAGGGAAAACTCCAGTTCTTTACATATTTTAACGGCTTGTTTTGAAGAAGGTGATGATTTATTTCTCATTTATGTTATATGTGGTTGTTAGTATTCCCTCCGTCTGATTTTATATGGTACCCTTTGACTTAACACAGTGTTAAAGGAAAAAAGAAAACCTTTTGAAACTTGTGGTCTAAAATCATTCTTAGATATTTGTGTGGCTGAGAATCATTTCATTAAGGGTAAAAAGAGAATTGTAAATGTAAATTTTTCTAATTTGAGTAAGGTGACATTCGTTTTGAATAGACCAAAAAAGAAAGAGTACCACATAAAATGGGAAAAAGAGAGTATTACCTATATGTATGTGAAAAGAGAAAGACGAAATGAAACTAATGAAATGAATCATCTGTGATCAAAACATGCAATGAACTTATTACTTGATTATATAAGTATGTAATGCATTCATTGTGGCTAAAATTGTGGGATCAAGTGTCATGGGTCAACACATATTAGTTTAAATGTCATATTCCAATATATAATTGGATCATATGTCACGTTCCGTCACATAATTGAACCAGGTGTTATAATTTGACACACTAACAATTTAGATGTGGGTTCTATGAGAAGACCAACACTGATTGTTACATTGAGGTTGATATTATGAAATTGATATATTGAGCATGAACTAGTAAATTGTTATTCTTTCTGTATATGCGTAGTTTACTATGTTGTAGTTATACGTACATATTTTATCTATTGGAATGGCCGCATTATCCTACCAATACATTGTTATTTTGTGTATTGATATTGTACTTGTTCATTCTTTATTGAGTACATGACATCTTTAGTTCTAAGTCCATTTATTCACATTTTACACGAAAATCAACTTTTCAAGGTATAAGGTCTTCAAAACATAAAAAATTACACAACATCCAAATGAATGACCAGATAATCGAGCTACTAGTGCCAGCAGATCATAAATGAACTAGGATCAATATAAGAATGCTCTAAATGGTTCAGATTACGCAGTATGAGCAAAAATACAACAATAAAATGGTGTAAATATTCATTTTGCAATAAAAAGTGAAACAATTAGAAAAGAAAAATAATTTAAAAAGAGTAATAAAAAATATAAACAATAAATTTTTTTAATACCATTATTTAGCCACGGTTAATAGCGATCGATGGTGGCTAATATATACATCAATTATGACCCTTTATCCAAATTGAGCCATTTTAGATAATTTTGTAAAGATAAACCAGAAAAGTGGTAGACAAATATTATAGGTTGTCATCTAGTGTGGTTTTCTAAGGGGAAACTTAGTGTAATTTTTCTGGGGGAAACTTATGTAATTCTTCTAGTGTAATTTTATTAAAAAAATATTTACCATTTATAGTAATAACAATTTATTTTTGCTAGACACTTGTAATACAATTTTAATTCATATTATAGAGAACTATTTATAAAACATATATAATGCAAGTTTCCTTGATGGATAATAAATTTATCGCACACTTTAATACATATATAATATTGTGTCAATTTCTTACTAAATAAACACAATATATTTTAAAACACTTATAAATATATATTATATTTTTTGCATAGTTCACTTTGAATGCAAATGTAGATTTATTATAGTATTGCTAAATATTGCTACAAATGATAATAAATAAAAGTATCGCTAAAATCAGCAATTACTTATTAAAAAGCACTGAACTAAGTAATTTTTTCTTTTTTCAAAAAAAAAAATATTTTAGACTATAAATTTTTCTCTAAATGAACAGTAAGACAGAAAAAAGGAATTAATGATCATAAATTTGAAAGACAAAAATTAAAAACCATCTCAAAATAAGGATGGGCGCATAAACTTGAAATTCTCTTTCACTTTCAGATAAGTTTCCCTTCACCTTTCCACTATGAACTTTTTTCTTACTACAAGTGGTTATATTTTGTGTTCAATTTATTTATTCAACCATATGATCATCAGAGGTGAAACTAATGACCGTTATATTTAAGGCAAATTTGGAGTATAAGGTAATTCTTGAATGTATTTGTAACATAAACCTAGAAACAGAGATGCATTAATTTGTCATAATCTGGATGAACATAAATATCTCTTACATTATTACACAGTTCTGATCTACTGATTGAAGAGGCCAGGGATTCAAGTACTATCATATTACTCCCTGGTACTATTTACTGGTGTTGATACTTCTGTTTTCAGTCACACAGCAGTAATGATGTAAACACAAGTCAATGCGTACCTCTTCTGGGATCTCTCCGAGATAGTAATACATTTACGGATTGTTTGAAAGGGTGTATAAGAATATAATAAGGTCTTCCCAGATGCTCAGAATTGTTTCGTGCTTTGAAAAGCCATTTTGCTGACAAGATGTTAATAGAATGATTTTTTGTGCACGAATCACTCATATACAACATCTGAAACACATAATCAAATGAAACAGGTAAACCAATGCAGTTAAACTTTCTATGTAAAACTCAAAAATTTGTAGAATAAATTATGAGAAACGCATAAAGTCAATCTTCATATGATGTATGAACAAACTTGGAACTAAGAAACAACCAACGATGGTATGTACGACTTTCACTTAGTCATCCTCCTTCAGACTCAATCAATAGCGAGAAAAGCCTACTCATCACCAGACTACCTGAGCAATCATCCAAATTTGATTTCTCAATCTTAGTACCAGAAAAATTGCATCAACATGATTGAAAGCATTAGCTCTTACCAACATGGCTGGTACTGTTTTCTTCCGGATCATCTTATGATAGCCTCTTGAAAATGAAGTGCATACTCCAGATTCCACAACACCTCATTCATAGATGGCCTATCTACACCATAATTGGCCAACCATTTCTTTGCTATTTCTCCAAACTTTCCGAGGGAATCTTCTCTTATTATGCCAACAAGATTGGGATTTATGATTGATTTGATTGAGTCGTCCCTTATTCTGCCACTTCTTTGCCCATTTAGATAAGTTTACCAGCTCCCTCGGAAGAGATAGAGACGACAGGCCTAGCACAAAGAACTTTGCATAAAACAACATTGAAAAGATAAACATCTGGTTTTTCTATCAGTTGTTGCCTTGTAAAGTATTCAGGGTCAAGGTAACTAATAGCTCCTTTTACGAGTGTGGTAACATTAGTCTGATCAGGCTCAGGCCCTTTCTTGGATAGTCCAAAATCAGATATTTTTGCCATACAATTCTCATCAAGCAAATATATTTGTATATTTGACATCACGATATATAATTGATCTAGTATGAAGGTATTGCAGATAATGGCGGAGCCAAATATTTCATGAAGGGTGTTCTTTTTTAGGACAAGTAAGAAAATAAATAAAAAAATAAATAAATAAATAAATACAAACTAGACTGGATAGATTACCAAGATTAATTACAGAATAGCTTCATATATAAGTTGTTCATATTCTTCCCTTGTTTAATGTCAAATTAATCAACTATCCAAAATAAAAAATCACAAATAAAATAAAATATCAATGGATAAAATGAAGAAGATGAAGTGGGATAGGTACATTAACTAGTAGTTTCATGTACATACAAAAATATGTAAATTGAGATTACAATTGTACCTGAAACTCGAAACTAATATGTTAATTGATTTTGAGATGCTGAACTTGTTTTGGGTATCTTACGAAAATATTTCTCTAAGCTCATCAAAACTCCAAACTAAATGTCACGACTCAAAAAATCGGTGTGATGACACTTGGTCAATCCCACCAAAATAAGTCAGCCTTAACTCAAAGGGATAATAAGCATATCGCGCGGAAGTAATTAACTTGAGTAGATAACAAAACTTGAGAATTTCCATAAACTTAAATGCCACCCAAGGATTGGTTATCACGCGTACAAGCCACTAACGATACAAAAAATCAAGAAATATAAGTCCAAACTGTTCTTTTTCTGGAATAGAACAAGTATAAAAGAAATAGGAACAAGAGAGTCAGCTAGATGTCAACAGCTACCTCTCTACGTCTCCTGGGAAGCCTCGGAGGATCAAGGAAACTACTATTCACTATTCGGACTCACAACCTACATAAGTGTAGAAGCAAGGAGTGAGTACCAAATACTATACGGTACCCAATAAGTCAACTATCAAACCAAACTAAGTCGAATAGAATACACAAATGTTTTCATCCCAATCGATCTCCACGACTATAACATACACCAAAAGTTATTCCAACCCAGCAATACATAATACATAATAAAAATGATATTTCACCATATCACAATTTCAAAGAACAAGCTAAAAGTGATAGCACAATCAATCATAAGAATAACATTATACTATGCAATAATATGCAAGAGTGAAATGTAATGCTTATGCAATAATCGCTGGCAAAGAACTCGACATTATAACATCACTGAAAAATATCTCAATATCACATCATCACTGGAAAAAACCTCGGCATCATAATATCATCATAAATTCGCCAGCAAAGACCTCAGCATCACAACATCATCATAAATTCACCAGCAAAGACCTCGACATCATAATATCATCATAAAGTTTTCAACATCATAATTTCACCGACAATGACCTGGGCATCATATCTCGACCAAGACCTCGGTCCCAATATTTTCCATTTCACTCATATCAATATCCGTAATCAATGCAAATATGCATGTCATGGAATGAATGAACATGATATGAATTCCATAGACACATTCACTCATTATCTTCAACCACAACAATATATATATCAAAAATATAGAATCTCATCACTTCACTACATTTATTAATTCAAGTATCATAATAACACGCAAACTCGCATTCACATTTTTAATCATCTTATTTCTTATAATATTAAAATATTTCATGTATCACACGTAAGAGAAAGGAAAAAATTGAGAATTCTACGAGATTTACAAAGTTTTGAAAGTCCACTTGCCTTAGTTGAATCACGGTCAATCTAACACTTTGGCCTTTTCTTTTTGAATGGAATCCATAGCACCACCATCTAGTTAAGTAAATTACCACCATAAGATTTCATAACTCATAAAACTCATATTACTATATGTCTAACCTAAACCCAAAGACCAACCAATTTCGTTATTAATTTCCAAAGTTTCAAGTCTAGGATTTAATCTTAAATCCCCCAAATAATATAATTCTAATTATCACAACTTAAAGAATAATATTATATTCGGTATATATAAATTATGAGCAATTGTCACTAATTACACCTTAACTTAACTTCAGATAAACTCTTTTCACATAGAATATATCTCAAGACATAATATAATCTCAAATAGTAAAATCCTCATATAATAGCAAGAGAATAAATAAAACTTCCTCATTAACAACT